>PVKM010010183.1:0-35374 GCA_004027735.1 Carollia perspicillata | reverse complement strand
GTGCTAATGGACGGCCTAAAAGCAGATAATTTTTCTTTGGCCACGTGCCTGTGGCCTTATGTGTGAATCTGATTGTATCTGAGTTCTAGTAATAGAACTCACTTTCAGCCAAAGAATGAAGTTGTGACGGGGCAGACCCAGCTCAGGAAGGGGCAAGTTAGAGACCTGTCTCAGAGCCTGCGGCCCGGCCCTGCGCAGCCCCAGCCCCCTGGTACCTGGAAGGGGCACGTGCTTCCCTGGCCGTGTGATAAGGTGGAAAAACATGGGCTTTGGAGTCAGGCACTTGGGTTCAAACCTCCACTCTGTCTCTGACAGACTGTGTGACCCTGGGCACAGTATGAGACTTTTCTGAGTCTCGGTCTCTTCTTTCGGAAGGTGGGGATTATCGTATTCACTTTGCAAGGGTTTCTGTGAGGGTGAAATAAGACAATGCATTTGCCTGCCACCTGCGTGTGTTTTTCTTTTCTTTTCTTCCGTTTCCTTTCCTTTCCTTTCCTTTCCCTTCCCTTCTCTTTTCTCCTTCTTGGCTCTGTCTCTTCAGCCCTACCCTGAAGACACAGCCCTCTCTGATGGAGGCTGGCATGTGCATATGGTTAAGTGTTCAGACCCCAGAGGATTTTACTGCCCCGCCCACCATGTGGAAGAGCCATGACTAAACTGTCCAATATGGTAGCTCCTTCCTAGCTGCACGTGATGATTAAAAGTAAAACTGAGCTAAAATTAAAACTTCGGTGTCTAACAGCCACGTGGGGCCGGTGGTTCCTGTGTCAGACGGTGGGGAGGGAACACGGGCCTCACTGCAGAGCGTTCTGCTGGGCAGCGCTGAGCTGGAGGGTGCGCTCCGCCGTGGAGTCTGGTCAGCGTGAATTCGGGGGAGAGAGGACTTGGGCCGCCGAGAGCTGGGGGACGTGGTGGCGTTCTGCTGCTCGGCGTGTCTGTGGGGTTCGGACTCCTCACGTGGCGCCCTTCCTCCGTCAGTGGAGTTAATCCAGAGGACACTTGGGCCAACACTCAAATGCCAGGGATCCTGAGGCAGGGCCGAGAAAGCCGTCCGAGTAGACCCTGTGCTCCAGGGTTGGGTCGCCCGCAGGACTTCCAGATGAGCACAACTTGCCCGTGTTCCACGCCCACACGCAGTCGTGGACTGTGGCTGCGGGAGCCACGACCGCCAGAAGACTCTGTCTTCCCAAGGCTGCTGCTCTAGACTCTGTTCCCACCTTGTCTCCCATCCGCAGCCTGGAAACTAGAGCCATTCAGAGGGCCTGGCCCTGATGTAAATCGCACAGCCTCCTCCCAAGTGTGGACTGTAGTTCTTGGGTGTGACTCTAAGTCTCTCCTTAATTCCCAAGCTAAGCCACAGGGGCTGATCCCACTACTAGGCCTGACCTGGTCCCCAAGCCTTGGCAGGTCACTGGACCCTGGAATTGGCTTTGTTGCTGACAGCCTGGCGTGCGCGAGACCTGGGCACCCCTGGGCCTTGGCTATCTAACTGCAGCTGCACTGCCCCAGTTTATACAGTTTGCAAGCTCTGCTTTGCTCGCAGGTACCCTGACCAGCCCCGTCAGTGTCCTCTCCTCTCCCTCCGTCCTCCCAACCCCCCAGAGGGGCTGGGCTAGGTTTCTGAGCTCCTAAGATATAGACTGTGGTTCTGCTCTGAATCCATCCATCTCCTGGAACTCCAGTTCTGAAATCCGTCTGCTCTGGACATCAAACTGACCTAAAGACATTATTAGTGTTGGGCCGGATCTTGCCTCTGGAGTGGCTAACCTTCCCTGCCTATGTAGAGAGTCCCAGCTTCCTGTCCTTGCCCATCAGTTAGCACAACGGTGAAGTCCCAGAACACCGGGCATCTGAGGCCACTGGTGTTGGCCCCATCGGCGTGCCCACCTTGCCCGGGCAGGTACCCAGACAGTCAAATCACAGCCGTTAGAGTGTTGAGGAGCTTGGAGGGATTATGATTAGGAGCAGGTCTGGGATCTCACGTGAGGCCAAGCTGTCCCCACACTTGAGAGAGAGCCGAGTTCTCTAGCCCAGAACCTGTTGCTTCCTTCACAGTCGGGGACCCTGAAGGAACGTAAAGAGAAATGGCTGACTCAAGGTCACAGTGAAAGTCTGAGTAGCGTCAAGCAGCCATCTGGCTTCTGTTGGCCAGAGGTCTCCGGCCCCTTCCCCCCACACAAGCCCGGGGTCCCTCCCTTCTTCCTCAGCACAGAACAAGTTGTTTCTTGTCTCCCGTCTGACCTCCTCCCTTTCCATTCCTGCCCCTGTGAGTTGTGGCCAGAGAGGTGGCCCCCAGGCATCACAGGTTTCCAAAGGTACTAGCCACTGCCCTGCCACCCATTCCTGTCGCTGCCTCACTTGACTGCCAGGTGAGGGGTGGGGGTGTCCGGGGAGGTGTCTCGACCCAGAAATACACAATGTGCTGCCCACACTATTGTTGGGAGAGGCCCAAGGGACGCCCGACTGGTTCCCACCACCACCCCCCTCCTCCCCACTCCAGCTTTTCTTCTCCCTAGAGCTGCGGCTCTTTGTCCTGCCTATTCTGGGATGGAGGGAAAAGGGCATGTGGGGGCGGGACAGAGCCTGAGGCAAGTGACCAAAATCCCAACTTACACTTTCCAGGCAAAGAGACCTTAGCTCACAGAGCAGCTCTGGTGGCAGACAGGAGGGTCTCCAGTACACCGGTACTCCGCCTCTCACCTCTGTGCCTCTCTCTGCGGAGGCTCCAGCCTCTCACTGCAGACCTGTTTCTTCCACAGAGCTTCTGTCACAGGACCAGTTCTGACCCTTGGTTTCCTATTCCAAAAATAGAACATGGCCGCTTCTATGGAACACACTAATATAACACAGTGGCCGGTGGATAGGGCCCAGTTCCCAGAAAAGGCAAACCGTTTCTTAGATGACGTTACAGGGGGACAGTTGTGATGCCTCTTGGGCAGAGCAGGGATTTTCAGTGTGGGTTCAGTCCTCGCTGCTTTGGTGGCTTCTTCCTGGAAGTACACTGGCTTTAGAAATGGAACTGAGCCCTGGCTGGTGCGGCTCAGTGGATTGAGTGCTGGCCCACGAACCAAAGGGTCATTGGTTCGATTACCAGTCCGGGCACTGACCCGGGTTGTGGGCCAGGTGTCTAGTAGGGGGTGCACAAGACACAACCACACATTGATGTTTCTCTCCCTGTTTTTCTCCCTCCCTTTCCCTCTCTAAAAATAAAATCTTAAAGAAAAAAAAAAAGAAATGGAAATGAGATGGGAGTCACCAAGAGGACTCCTGGGTCCTTGGCATTGGGCATTAGCGGTGGCCCTGGTAGACTAGTATTTTGGAAAGAGCATGGCTGTGGAGCCAGAGACCAAGGGCAGTAGTTCCACCACCTCCACCCCTGACTTGGCCTCTTTGAACTTGATCTCCTAAAACTGCCTCTTTGAACTTGATCTCCTTCTAAAACTGCATGAGATGTGACTTTTTCTGGCCTCATCAACCCCCATGTACGAATGAAATCCCATTGGCCTTAGTGCCCCACTTTCTCTGCCTTGTGGCCTTCGTCTCTGGGACCCATATTTCTACCTACCCAGACAGTGCCCAGGCTGCCTCACAGGTGTTAGGAGCCTGTTAATTCATGACTGGCCCTGGTACGCAAGCCACAGAAGGTCTTCAGGGCCCTGAAAGAGCCCTTCCTCCATGCCCAGTGCCATCCCAGAGCCCCCGAGCCCTTAGACAGACTGGTCGCCAGGTCCCATCCTGTTTCCCTCAGTCCTCTCTAAATTGCACCACTTAGAGTTCTGAGAAGAAGTGGGGAGAAGGAGCCTCTCACGAAGTGCAGATCATACCTTGTCCCCGTGCTTCAGAGTAGCGTGGCCTGTGAGCCTTCTCTCACGTGATCCCCAGGAAGGAAATCTCACTGCCAACAGCCTCCCCGCCCCCTTTCTCCTGAGGTTCTGACCCAGTCCCAGGAGCTGGCCTGGGGAAATCTCACCTTGCTCTGGCCTCTCTTTCTCCAGGATCCCACATCCTGTACGCAACCCCCACTCCCAGTCAGACCCTCCCCTTGTGAAGGGATGCTAGGAGGAAGAGGCACTGTCCTGTCCATGAGTCAGATACAACCCGGCCCTGAATCTTGCTTTAGCATCATCCGGAACACTCTTTACCAGAATAAGCAATACCCTTTTACAAGGGTTGGTGTGTCAGGTGAAGGAGATACCTGATAGGTACTCAGCAAATGTTACTTCCCTCTCCTTAATCCAGGAATGCATTGGTCTCCTTTTGGGAAGGTAGGAATGGTGACGCTTCTGATACATGTGGTTGCTTGGGTGCCGGGGGATCAGGCCCAGTGAGGGCCAGGAGGACCTGGCCCGGCCCGGCCAGATAAAGCCAGTGGACTTCCAGCCTAGCAGCCCGTGTGTGGCCTCCCGGGGTGAGCTCCATGGGTCCCAATGTAGTGGGACCAACGATCCTGGCTGGTGGTTAGGCGTGTTAGGGTTCGAGAGAAGAGGTTGCAGAAAAGTAACCTGGCTGAGACCTCAGACTGTAGGGAACCTGTCTGCATGGTATGGTGAATGTAGCCCAGCCCCTGATTTGGAAAACCTACAGGGATCGAGGTCGAAACACAGGACCCACGCCCACGGATCGTTTTCCTGTGGGGAATCAGGCCTGCATTGTACCTAGGCTGCTTTGAGACTTGCTTTTGCTAAAACTCCCTCACCCTGAATTGAGGTAGCAAATGTTTACTGTATTTCTTTAAAATGGCTTCCTAAAGTCTGTGCTCAACCTCCCAAGTATGGACTGTAACCAGATCAACCACTTTTCCCCTTGGTCTGCAACATCCTTCTCTTTGAAGTAGTTAGCAACATTCTTTCCTTTGTTATCTGTAAAAGGCAATCACCTACAGTGAGCCTGTGCATAGTACATGAGGACCACCCTCGACGTAATGTACCCAGAAAAGCAATAGCCTGTTCAGGCAGGGGTTGGGGCCCTCTCTTTCACTTAGAGAGAGGCCATGCTGTCCCTTTTCTTCCACAGGACTTCCGCAGTCCGTGTGAATTTATTCATCGCAGCCACAACACGCGGACCCCTCAGGGAACGGAGTCCACATCATCAGACTTAGATGGAGGATGGAGGGAACGCAAATTCTGGGTGTCCTGAAAACCCGTTTCACCTGGAATACCTCTTGCAGTGAGCATGTCATCTACCTGGGTGAAATGGAAGCCCAGCCTCCTTCCTGCGCAGGAATTCCTTGGGTAGCGGTCCTTCTGTGGCAGCCCCACGGGGTACATTCAGTCTCTGCTAGAATGTTGCTGGAAGGGGGTCCATCAAGTGGGAAAAAGGCATGTCCTAGATCCAAAGATAAAAATCTAGTTGGGATAGAGGGATAAAGACAGGACGGGGAGAGCCGGTTTGATCTCAGGAACGATCTTGAAGATGGTAGGGACAGGAACGGGTGGGGAGGTTGGGGAAGGGGCTGGCGGAAGGCCTGGAGAAGTCACTGGGGGCATTTAGGGTCCCCTTGAGAGGAGGAGCTCTTCCCCGATTAGAGGTTCGGGTTCTGGGAGCCAGGCCTAACTGTCCCCAACCTCTCCCCGTTTTCCCTGGGAAGGGCACTCAGAGAAGGCTCTGGCTAGATCACTCAGTCCCCAGCAAAAGTTGCGACCAGGTCATCCGCCTGTGAAGGGAGCATGCCCAGGTGGTGCCCTGGGGGACCAGTTTGGAGAGAGTCTGTTGGAAGCTGCTCCACAGCACTGAAGCTGGCAGCTCACCAGAGGAGGCGACTTGTGCGCTTAGAAAGGCTCTCAGAGCCAGGGAGGTGGCCAGCTCGGAGTCCACCCAGCCTTCAGTTTTCGTGCAGACACACAGAACCCTAGGCTTAGCCACGTGCGCATGTCGGAGGCACGTCACCCCCACCCTAGACACCCTCATATACACATGCACACCCATACACACACAAGAACTCTGACATGTGCTCGCCACGTCCTTCCCGACTTCAGTCACTCCAGTCCGGGAGAATTCATCCAGGCCCAGGGCTTCTTGACCCTCCTTCCCCGCCCTCACTGCCCGCAGCCAGCCCCACCCCTGAGAAAGTACAGCTCAGGGGTCCCCAGGGCTACACAGGAAATGCTTTGCACACCATGGGTCAGCCAGGCTATTTTCTGTCCCGGAGCGGGAGGAAGGTCAGGCCAGAAGCAGTAGTCACGACACAGTCAGCTGTGTTCTGCCTCTTTCTCTGTGTTCCCAATTTGCAGTCAGTTTTTCTCTGTCTCAGTGTCTCGGCCCATCTCTGTATTTTTCATTCAGTCTTCAGGGACTTTGTGACTTGATGTCCTTTGCTACCTTTCACTCCATGACTGCCTGCCCACATACCCTTCAAAACTCGGCTCAGTGCCACCTCTTCCAGAAAGCTTTCCCTGTCCCCGCCTGTCCCATCTGGACACTCTTCCCCTTGGCGCCCAGAGCTCCATGCAGCATGCTCTCGGAGCACGGTCTGTGTGGATGCGTTGTGTCTCTGTTCTGACTGGACTGTGAGAAACTTGAGCACAGGTACCCTGCCGTCCTGGTTTCTCGGCGTCGGGAGCCACAGGCCTACACCCACACATGCATTCCTGTACACGTGCCTCACTTACTCGCTTACTTGTGTTCTGGGAGACAGGACACTGCAGTGCTTGACAACCAAGACTCCGAGGTTGGGTTGACCGAATTGGAGTCTCAGCTATGTGACCCTGGGCGAGTGACTTAGTCTTTATCGCAGTTCTCTTGCCGGTGAAATGGGCCTGAGACTAGCACCCGCCTCAAGGAGTTGTTGGGAGGATGAGATGAGTGCAAACACGTAATGTACTAGGAATACTGCTTGGCCCCTAGTAGGGGCTCCTGAATGTTATCTATGTTATTCTTACTCGTGTTAGGGTTGAAGGAACTCAAAAAGTAGCTTAGGAGAAAACATTTCTTTATATATATCTGGAAAACAAGAGATTAAAGAACCAGTAATATTTCGAATAAAAAATTATAAAAACTATAATTATCCTCATAAGTTTATTCAGTCCTATGTTGTTAATTTTTATTAGTCTTAATCTTTTTTTAAAAAAGTTTTATTTATTTTTAGAGATTGGGGAAGGGAGAGAGAAAGAGAGGGAGAGAAATTTTGATATACAAGAGGTACATCCATCAGTTGCCTCTCAACCAGGGACCTGGCTCACAACCCAGGCATGTGCCCTGACCAGGAATCAAACCAGCGACCTTTTGGTTCACAGGCCAGTGCTCAGTCCACTGAGCCACACCAGCCAGGGCTGATCTTAATTTTTTTTGTTAGCAGTTTTATGAGCGCAATTTTTTCTAGAGTTCAGCAAACCTCACCTAGTTCAAGGAATAATCTGAAGGTTTATCAGAAGCCTGTATTTTAGAGTGAATATCAGGGACCTCACTCTGAATCGCTGGGAACATGAAACATATTTGCAAAAAGTATCGAAATAATGACTCTGATATTGACAAAGACTTAAAATGACAGGGTTAAAAATCTGATTACAATGCAATTGACTAAAAAATTTGCTTTTTTCTGTAATATACAGCATTTTAAGATTACAGCTAGAATTGCAAATAAAAAATTATATCAGGACATTATAGATTTTTGGAAATTCTGTATGATTTCTAGAACATTTATTTTTAACAATGATAATATATGCATACAAATAAAACGTGATTATTATTTCTTATTTGACAATATTTCCTATTAATTTTAGCATATCAATAGGCTTAATTAGTTTAATTTTGCCCTTTCATAAAGAGAGAGTGCTGTCCTTTGAAATGTTTTAGGGGTCAGTCTTAAAACTTTTTAAGATTTCAGGTTTAGAAAAATATGATTTAATTTTGGAGAAGTTTGTCAAACATATTAAAAGTTTTAAAGCACTCAGTCAAGTAGGATCATAAGTCACTGAAACAATATTTAGTTATCTATTTAATTATAGTGACAAAGACTTCACAGGCAAATACAGAATGTTAAATAGTTATAAGCAAATTTAACTCTTTTAATATTAAGAAGACTTGGTTTACCTAAACAATCAAAGACTAATGAAACAGCACAGGAAGTAATTTTAATAAAACACAAAATTTTTGCCTTCTTTTTATAATTCCTCCTTAAGAGCATACCAATAGTACAGGAAACTTTGTCATTTTAACAGAGAAAGAACCAAATTCTAATTTTGAAATGACTTATTTTTAATTTTTCAATTCACTCATTTCATTAAATTCATTTTAATCTTATGTAGCTTGACCACACATAAAATTCCTTTCCCAGGGTTTCTTTTTCACAAACCTTTTATAATCTTTCTGTCCTTTTTAGTTTGTCTCTTTTTATTCGGAAATAACCAACTTATTTTAGGATAAACAATTTTTTTTTTAATTCAACAGAACTGAATTTTCATTCCTTTATCTTCTTTTACTGAATTATTTCCTTCCATATTAGTCAGAATTCTTAATCCTTAAAAACCTAATTTCTAAAGACAACTAAAAAGTAAGCAATCAGCTTTCTTTAGATTGGCAAATTTATGAGTACATAAGTGTACTCATACACTTCATACACTTATTGCTAAAAAGTTTTACCTAAAAAAGCCCTTTTTTTCCTACTTACAGCTTTTTAGTTTATTAAAACGTTCTTCCCCCATCCCAGGGACTTTACATGACTTTATTGTAATAGTTTATTAGCTCTCAAAATTGTGTTTAGAGTACTCACGAAAACTTGAAGAGATGTCAGACAATAATGATAACTGAGTATTATCCCAAGGCATTTTTCCTGCCGACGAATTTTGTAACAGAGATGACATGAACTTATTTTTGTAATCCCAGGTAAAATAAAAAATATTATACGTAACGCTGATACTCTAAAGACATGCCTGTTTAACCAAACCAACCTCACACTAGTTTTAATATCAAGCATTTTCTTGGATTCCAAAAAAACATTTGGGTTAGTTTCTGTTACATTTTAAAGAATTTTTTAAATGTAAATGCTTAATCCCTTTAAGCCAATTAAACAGAGTTCTTCACAAACCAATTCTGGCAATACCCTCTGGAGGCGGACATGCATACGCATGTACAGGCAGACACAACCAGAGACCCGCTAGTTTTGCTTTAAAATTTTAGCCTTGAGCCAGGTACAATAAGGCAACCCTTCCCCTACGAATTGCAGTAAGTTAAGCCTATTCATTCAGATGGCTAAGGCTTTTTCTCTTTAACACTTGTGACAAATTTTGGAGAAGACAATGAAGATTTGTATTTGTCCTTGGCAAGGAGCCTTGGAACCAGAGCAGCGGTTCGTGTTTTTCACATAAATCCTTGTTTCCTATTTCTTTTCTTCAGCCCTGAGCAATGGAGGTTGTCAGTAAAGGCAGGTGACTTCAAACTTCTCCTAGGGTTGTACTTCTGGTTTTGCAAATGTTTCTTTTCTTCTTTTGTTTCCCCATAGAATCTGTCTCAAACAGATGCTATTTTTAAAAATTACTTTATTGTTGTTCAATTACAGTTGCCTGCAAATGTTTCTAAGCTAACGGCAGTTGCTCTCCATGTCCGAAGAACTTCTGTGACATACAGGTGGGTCTACGCATCCATCTTCCTACTCGGTTTCTTTCTCTCTGAGTGCGCAGTTTTATTTTAGCCTGAGAGAGGAGGCTTTAAAAAAATATTTCTACCAGACTCTGAACATTTACCTTCCAATTGGGCCAAATTTCTGATTAAAAGTTATCAAATCTTTTCCTATATCTTGTCAGGTTTCAGGCAGGAGAAAACAGAAAGAAAAATTTAAATGCCTGCTCAGATGGGCAAAGTTTCTTTTAGGATCCTTTTAGAGAGAGAGAGAGAGAGAGAGAGAGAGAGAGAGAGAGAGAGAGAGAGAGTGTGTGTGTGTGTGTTTAAGTCAATTCCTCTATTAGAAGCTTCTGCATGTCAATAAAAGAATGGATTCCATGGTCCAGGAGAGGTTGGGAATTCTCTCTTCAAGGCAGGGCCCTCTAGGTGGACTTCAAACAAAGGTTTTCCTTAATGGCCATTAGAATTTTAAATGATTCTGACTCAGTTGGTTCATTTTATTATAAAGATACGAGAGAGGGGACCAGAATGTCTGCGTAAGCAGCTAGAGTGTTTGAGGAAGGAACCTTTTGGCAACCTGTAGAGGATGAAGGTCCCATGACGAAGGGAGATTCCCCTGAAAGCTGTCATGGCCAGACAGAAAGACAAGAGAGGTGTTAAGACTCTGCATCATTCAGTTGTTCAGAGGCCTCTGATTGCCAATGGAAACGGGCCTTCCATTCAGCTCGTTTCACGTTTCTAGGAGTCTCTGATCGTGCATGTGAGCACACTAATTTCAGAGTCTCAGAAGATCCCCGGAGAGGCCACTGTGACTCCAGACTGGCCTTTTCAGAAGTCCGGTGAGACAAACACTTAGCAGGGGACACACTGTCTACCCAGCTAGCATTCTGGAATGGGGTTGTCCCTCTATAACCAGCAGAGAGAGAGGTCCCTGTTACAGGAACTGGTATCAGAGGACCCAAGAGTGAAAGCTCTGACCCTCAATAGGAAGAGGGAGGTTCGGAACAGAGAGAGCTCACCACTGGAGTACCCGAGGCATCGGGGAGATGACAAAGTGCAAAGGGCTCTGTTTGGAAGGAATATTTTGACTCGTTGCTAGGTCATGAGTCCTCTTATCAAGGGACACATCCTTGCGTAACAACGGATGACTGCCAAACTGCCTTTTTGGGAGGGTGGGATTCGGCCACTGCAGGGCTTGTGGGGAGTCTCTCAAGTTCGGGGCCACAGTGGAACTGCTTGAGACGGGCAGGCCTGGGCACGGTGAAGGGCAAGGGTAAGAGGCTGTGGTAGTGTCCTATTGCTGCCGTAACAAATCCCCACACATGTAGCAGCTTAAAGCAACACAAATGTGTTCTTGCAGTTCTGGACATCAGAAGTCTAGAACGGGTCTCATTGGTCCAGATCAAGGGGTCCTTGGGCTGCATCCTTTTCCAGAGGCTCCAAGGGAGAATCGGTTTCCTCGCCTTTTCCAGCTTCTAGAGGCCCCCTCTGTTCCCTAGCACACAGCCCCCTTTCTCCTTCCCTTTCTCCGTCTTACGGCCAGCCTGAGTCCTCGCGTCACACCACTCTCTCCTTCCTCCTCCACCTCTTAATGACCCCCTTGATAACCTAGGATAATATTCCTTTCTTAACCTTGGATGGCTAGCAATCTTTTTAAATTTTCTTTACCTTCACCTGAGGACAATTTTTTCATTGCTTTTTTTTTTTTTTTGAAGAGAGGAAGAAAGATAGAGATGACAGAGGTAGAGACAGAGATAGAGAATGAGGGAAATGTTAATGTGTGAGAGAAACATCCACCGGTTGCCTCTGATAGGCTTCCCAACCAGGGATGAAACTGCAGCCTAGGTGTGTGTCCTGATTGGGAATTGAATCCACCACCCTTCGGCTTGCCGGACGACGCCCAGCCCACTGAACCACAACAGTCAGGGCTGACTAGCAACTTTAATTCCGTCTGCAACTTTAATTCCATCTGCAACTTTAATTTCCCTTTGCCACATAACCTGACACATTCACAGCCCTGCAGATTAGGATGTGGACATCTTGCAGGGAGCATCCTTCTGTCCACCAACAAGAACTGCTGGTGGTGAGGAGACTGGGGACAAACATGTCCAAGGAGGGAGCATCTGGGGGTCCTTGCTGTGGGGTGTGCATGTCTGCTGTCTTCCTTACAGAGTCTCCAGCACGCAGGTGCTTCCTGGAATGCATTTTCTTTGGGGCAGCTGTGAAGACACGTGGACTCTGGCTTCAAGGGTTGGTATGAGGAAAACCCCCAGAATTCCCACAACGGACAGAAAGAACTAGAAGCTGGGTTACACATTTATTCACTCAACCTGTATAGGCCCATAGCCTTCAATTTGCTCACAGTCTATGGCGGGGAGATGGGTGTACGAATGGGTGAGAGTACTGTGGGGTAGGAAGATTGGTGACGAGGGTCTGTACAGACAGAGCACAGAGGAGGCGCCCAACTTATCTTGGAGGGAGGACAGGGCAGGAGACCTGAGGGGGTGGTACCTCACCTGCGTTTGGGAGGATGAGTAGAAATTTACCAGGCGAAGATGGGAAAGCCCACAGTAGGCAGCTGGGCCATCAGATCAAGGGCGTGGTGGTGAAGTGGTGTGTGTGTTTGTTTGTGTGTGACACCGAGTCCGGTCCCTGGCACTCAGGGAACACATTTGGAATGCATGTGTCAGTGTTAATGCTGTCTTACATCTGCCCGATAAAACCAAATAGGAGACACCACCTTTTGGGGAAGCCCTCCCAGTGTTTCAAAGCTGGTCTCCAATATAACAATAACTCTTCATACCTGAAGAATGCTTCACATTTCACTGAATCATTTAGGTTTCAATTGATCTTTTTTTCAGCCTAAGAAATGAAGGCTCAGAGAATTGAGTAACCTTTCCCCAGGTCCCTCAGCCATGTGACAGGACTGGGGCTGGGCTCCGGCACACCTGCTCTCTGCCAGGCCCTGAGCTCCTGCTGACAGCTGCGTGTGCTATCCCCTTACCTCCAGTGCTGAGGCAGCGGGGGGCTGGGCCTTTGTTGCCTAGTGCTGCCTGTGACTGGCCAGCTTCCCCTTCTTCCCCATAAGGGGTTTCCGGAGGGTGGAAGTGGGCCCTGAAGGCCTGGAGGCGTGCATTGTTCCGTTGCACCTGCAGGGTGAGCTCATGCTGGTGGTGCCAGACAGGAGGGCCTCGGTGATCCACGTGGCCCAGGTTCCTGCCTTACGTTACTCTCGTCTTCCTTGGAATGAGTCTGTCCCTCAAGTCCTGGGCTGACAGTCAGGAGGCCAGGGGTCCAGCAAGGCCAGGAAAGTCCCTCAGTTTCCCTGTCTGAAGCTGAGGGATGAGTGAGATCGGGGTTTCCCTAAGTGTGGTCTGTTGAATGTCAGTCCAACAAGAAGAGGGTTTCATGGTCAAATAAGGGCAACGTCGATGACCTCTTCCAGTCCTAGACTTCGCCGTGCATGCTGGTGTAGCACAGGCTCTGAGAAGTCCTGAGATAAAGGAATGTAAGTTAGCCGGTGTCGCTCCTTAACCTTAACCTTTCTCCTGCTCCTGTCCTCACAGTGTCCCCCTGAGAACACTCTGGGACATGTTGCAGCGATGATCTCTAAGGGCCTTCCTCACTCGGCTTCCAAAATGTAAGCTCCTCCTGACGAGTCCCCCTACCCCGTCCCCTGGATTCCTGGTGGTCCTCCGAACATTGTTTCTAAATCCTCCTGTTGCTACTCTATATCTAAAATCATCCTTTGATAATTTTTTCCAGGTATATTAGCCAGGGTTGTTATTACTATTTACAACTAAGGATCCTGACTGAGCATGTAGTAGGTGCTCAGTAAATATTGGTTGACTGAATCTACATGACCAATCTCTGTCCTGTGATTGAGCCCACCGCCTATTTTCAGCAATCGGATCCAGTTCATTTTGTCTGGTTCCACAGCTGCTGAGCGCAGACCGTCAGTGGGAGGCAGCCAGGGAACCCGGAGAGGGGCCAGACTCAGTCTTTGTGTGTGAGGACCCCTAAGTGTGCTGAGGAGACCGTGCTGGGGGAACACTGGCAAGCAGAGCGAGCTGAGGAGACTTTCTGGAGAGGGTGCACCTGGGCTGGGGCTTGAGGAATGGGCTAGGCAGGTCAGGGTATGAGGGAGAGCAACCGGGCTAAGGAAATGGCACAAGCCAAGGGAGTTCCAACAGAACACTCTGCAGTGAGGCCCATGTTCCCTCCCCACTGTCTGACACAGGAACCACCAGCCCCATGTGGCTATTAGACACTGAATTTTTAATTTTAGCTCAGTTTTACTTGTAATCATCACATGCAGCTAGTAGCTACCATATTGTGCTCAGTGTACAGTGACAGCCACTGAGACTGTGATAGCCTGGATCATGAGCATAGCAACAGGTGAGGCTCCAAAGCCCATGCTAAAGAGATGGGAGTTGCCCCCTGGCTGGTGTGGCTCAGTGGATTGAGCGCGGGCCTGCAAACCAAAGGATCGAGGTTCGATTCCCAGTCAGGGCACATGCCTGGGTTGCAGGCCAGTTCCCAGCAGGGAACACACAAGAGGCAACCACACGTTGATATTTAAGTGGTCCCTAATCCTTCCCCTCTAAAGATAAATAAATAAAATCTTCAAAAAAAAAAAGAGAGAGAGAGATGGGTGTTGCTCAACTTTTGAGAATGGGAGCGACATGATAACAGCTTGGAAGGCAGTTAGGTGCCCTTGGAAGAGCCCGAGTTTTGGGACCAACAACCAGATGTTGTCACTTATTATGAGCTGTGGCCTGAGCGAGTCCCTTGAACTTCCCGAGCCTCCGTTTCCTCACCTGTAAAAATGGATGTAATAAAGCTCAGTAGAATTGTTGGAAGGACTTGAGATATTTTATGATATAAAGTACTCGGTATAGGCACTTTCTCCACCAGGAGCATGCTCTTGCCCTTCCCTTCCCGCTCTTCTTCCCCCACAGGTGTGCATCTCCTAGCCTCTAGGGGCCCCACGAGACTTGCCACCAGGGGAGCAAGGGACAATGGCGCTTATCCTGGGTAACACCCTGACCCTGTCCCCAAGGCCCCCTTTTCTCTGACTCTCCAGTGAACTGACAGCAGCCCCGCCTTGGCTCACTTCTTTCCCACCACCTAGGCCCTCTCCTGCCTTCTCCTGTTGCTTCTTCTATCGTAAGCGCTTCCTTGTTTCATGTCTCCATATTTTAAAAAATGTACTTTCAAAATTAAAAATAAGTGTTTGGAAAATAATAGGCATCCAATAACAGATAATATTTTCATCATCAGATCCCTGTGCTAGAAAAGTGAGTCCCGTCACTAAATGAACCTGTTGGGAATAAAGCTTGTGACTTTGATTTCATTATCCTTAGCACAGTTCCTAGGACAGAGTAGGTGCAAGGTAACATTCTTTATATATATATATTATTGATTATGCCATTACAGTTCTCCCATTTCCCCCCTTCATTCCCCTCCACCCTGCACACCCCCTCCCACCCACACTCCCCCTCTTTAGTTCATGTCCATGTGCCATAAGTTCTTTAGCTTCTACATTTCCCACACTACTCTTGCCCTCTCCCTGTCTATTTTCTCCCCACCGTCTATGCTACTTATTCTCTGTACCTTCTCCCCACCCTCTCCTCCCACTCCCGTGTTGCTAACCTTCCATGTGACCTCCATTTCTGTGGCTCTGCTCCTGTTTTTGGTGACCGCTTAGTCTGCTTTTGTTCTAGGTGTGGATGTTAATAACTGTGAATTTGCTGTCCTTTTACTGTTCATATTTTTATCTTCTTTTTCTTAGGTAAGTCCCTTTAACATTTCATATAGTAAGGGCTTGGTGATGATGAACTCCTTGAACTTGATCTTATCTGAGAAGCACTTTATCTGCCCATCCATTCTGAATGAAAGTTTTGCTGGATAGAGCAAAAGAGACCTTACAAGTCATGAAACACAAGGTAACATTCTTTGAATGAAGATACATGCATGGAGTAGCGTAGCTGGTGTCTAGGAAGAAACGGAGGGGTGAGACTCGCTATTGGCAGGGAGGCAGCCTTTGGAGGGATCTGGGTCAGAGATATGAGGCCGGCACTGGAGAGTGATGTGTGACTCTGAGGAAACGGAATCTTCGTGACTTGGCAACCATTTCAGTGTAGGGGGTGAGGAAGAGCAATACTTCAGAGATTCCCTGTGCAAAGCAGAGAGAGGGAAAAGAGGCTTTTCATTTTGGACATGCTGACTTTGAAGTGGTTGGACGCCATCCATATGAGCATGCAGATGGGTCCAGGAGAGACTGGGCCACTTTTGTGTGGATCTTAAGAATTTGTTTCAAGGGTTGAAGGACATGGGGAGGGATTTGAGTCCCCCCCAAATGAAAAGATTTCAGGAATAGGCTGCCTTTGAGAGTAATCAGACTCCTGTTGCCGGCGGTGTGTGAGCAGAAGCTGGTCAGCCCTTGGCAGAAGGGCTGGAGAGCGGGGATCCAGGACCTGGTTGGGTAATACATCAGCCAGCTTTTTCTGCATAACAACCACAAAACCTCAGTGGCATACATGATTGGAATTCATGGCTTTCAGGTTGGGAGTAGACTCGGGGGCTGGTTAGGCAGACCTGCTGGTCTTCGATGGGCTCACACACACGTGTGGGGGGCGATCTGGGCTGCCCTGGACGGGGTGACTGGTGGCTCCGCTCCGCTCTGTTCCACATGGCTCCTCCTAGCTTATGCCAGCCCAGGAGTGTTTTCTAGAAGTGGTGAAGATGCGGGAGAGCAGAGGCCTTGGGAGCCTAGGCTCAGAACGGGCCCAATGTCACATCTGTTGCTTTTTTCTTTTGGTTGAAGCAGGCCACAAAGCCAGCCCAAACTCAAGGGGTCGGGAGTGTAGACCCATGTCTGCAGTGAGAACAACGACAAAACCAAATGACAGAGGCTGTGGGGTTTGGGGAGGGGTGAGGAATGCGGGTCTTCAGTGCAGTGCAGAATGGGTGGCGTTTAGACCAGTGTTGTTTAGCCTGAGTTCTGTGCAGATCTGACTCGACCATTTTCCTCAGCGATCCCCGTCAGGTGCGGGGGAGGCTGAGTGGGTTGTAGTTTCTCCTCTGGACTACTGTAAAGGCCTCTTAACTTGCTCTGCACGATGTGTTATTAATGATGTGTTGTTAACCCGGGGGTGATGCTCGCCATTGTGCTAATTGCAGCAGGGTCAGTCAGCGCCCCACTCTTGTCCCCTTGGCGTCGCCCATTCTTGCTCCGGCTGTCGTGTTGACTAGCGTTTTCCCGCTTGAGGACACCCTCTGGCTTCGGGAACACGCTCAGCCCCCTCAGAGCGCAGTCTGGGAGCTTGAAAGTCAGGGAGCCGGCGTCGGCCCTTCACTAAGAGTACGTGGGAGTGGTGGGTCGGTGTTTCAGCGTCCTCGCATCTCAGGGTTCTGCTCTATGTGGCGTCCCAGAGGCCCCCCCGGGACTGAGCCGCAGGTGCCCACCGTGGTCCCGGCCCATTGTCCTAGGACCCTGTCCTAGTCTCTCTTCCCTGTCTCTCTCTCTCCCTATGGGAGCTTTCCGGGATCAGTTGCTGCAGAAACTACTGTGCACTCAAACCCTTACTTCAGGGTCTACTCTGGGGGGGACTCCAAACTAAGACATTAATCTAATGGGTCTTTTTGAGCTTCCTATAAAAAGAAGTGAGGGGTAGCTATGACAGGTTGCATAACAGCCCTAGGAAGTTAACACGGTAGCCTACAGCGTGAAGGGCTGTGGGGCTGGCTGGGGCATGATGAAGAGCACATGGACTTTGTGGTCTGGCTGATGCGAATTTATATCCCAACTGTGGACCCCTCGCTGTGTGGCCATGGACAAGTCACTCTGCCTCTCTGAGCCTCAGGCTCCACATCTGACAATGGTGAGGGCAGCAGTTTTGACTTGTCATACTCTCTGTGGGCACTGACACTGGCGATGCTGAGAAGGGAACTGGCACAGACTGACTGGGAGGCAGGCATGTGTGGGCAGGCGCACTCCTGTCTCAAAGGTCGGCCCCCTGTGCTTCTGAGGTCAGCGATGCTCTTCGCGGCCTGGGGACCCCTGCTGTCCTCCCTTTCTAGTGAAGGAAGATTTGGGGTCGGGTACTTTATCACCACAGTGTGCAGGACCTTGGTCACTGTCCCCAATGTGACTTTGAACCTGGCTTTCTGGCCTGAGTGACCTCCAGGTTGGTCTTGGCTGCATCCCTGCCCCGGCAGACCCAGCTGGCAGCCTGGCAGCCAGGCCTGTCCAGGCTTATCAGCTCCCGTGTTTGCTCAGGATGGGTACGGGCCCCCGCCTCCCCCTCAGAAAACAAGAAAACATGTTTTGCCAGCGGTGGGGTGGAGTAGGGTGGCCTCTCTGGCTCCAAGCTGGCCCCCCAGCAAGGCCGCCATCAGGCGGGCAGCCTGTTGTTGTTGGAGGGGAGAGCTGGCTCTCCCGCCGCCTGTTTCCTCCAGCTGTGCAAGCACGGCTGGCTGGGGAGGAAGCCCTCGGTCCGTGCCAGAGCAAGCCGAACCCCCTGTCACAACAAGGGAACAATGGCCTGGATGGGCTGGGGGGTGGGGGCGGTGGAAGGGCAGCCCCCTCTGTTTGCAGGCTCCCACCAGCGACACCGACAGGTTGCTGGGAGGTCTGCTCCCCCTCGCCTCCCCCACCCTGTCTTGTTTTCCACCTTGCTGGGCACACTGTCTCCCACGGCAGGGCCAAGGAAAACAGAGGCTTCAGGAAATGTCTCTGGGCTGCTGCTGGGGTTCCACAGCTCGGGGAGCTGGGGAGCTGGGGGAGGGGACCAGAGAAGGCCCTGCACTGCACTGCACCGGCTGCATTCTTCCTGGGGCTGTCACTGATGAGTCTCAGGTCTGTTTCCCCACCAGCACCTTGAGGACTTTGTCTCCCTGCATCTTGGTATCTTTGGACCCAGCACAGGGCCTGCCACGGAGCAGATGGCAGAAATAACTTGTTGACTAAATCAATAAAAAATCAAACATATGGATAGGTTTAATTTCTAGCTCTGCTACCTGGTGGCGGTGTGGTTTTCAGCAGGTTACTTAACCTCTCTGAACCTTACTTCAGAATAGAAAGTGCTTAGTACTTCAGACTGTTCAGAGTAAGAAGGATAAGGATGGAGCAATATTGTATATGGATCTACATATATATGGGTTTATATACATACAAGATGGGGCAAGAGTAAGTTTAGAGTTGTTTGTATATAAGAATAAACTCTGTTTTGTGTACTTACAACTGCACACCTACTTTCCCCTCACCCTGGATATATGTATTAGACCAGTCAAGTAGGCTAACGCTGCAACAACAATAAAAACTCGCTCCATCCTTTGTGGCCTGATACAATAAAGATTTATCTCTTGCTCATTTCACAGTCCAGCCAGGCTCCTTCCATGTTGTGGTTCCATGATCATCTAGGGTTTCAGAGACCTCCACTGGATCCTCTCCAACCTCCAGCACACGGAGAGAGCATGGAGCAGGTGGCCTGCTCTTAACAGCCTTGTCCAGAGGTAGCTCATCACTTCCGTTCACATTCCACCGGAGAAGGAGCTGCGTGGTCCTACTAGAGGCAAGGAGGCTTGAAGGGGGGTCCACAGTGTGTCCGAACGAAGAGGGCAACATGATACGGGCGAGCCCTCGCAGGCTCTGCCTCAAACATAGCGATGATTTAGAGATACATAGTTCTCGCTTATTGAACTCTTTCCACGTGCACGACGCTGTGCTAATAGCCCTGTAGAGGCTCACTGAATTCTGGCAGCGCCCCTGTGAGGCAGGTGCTGAGGGACATGGCTCGCCACTTTGCAGCTCGGAGAACCGGCAGCCCTCAGTCTGCCTTCCCTCACTGAAGTTTTGTCTTTTCTGGAATTTCACGCAAATGGAATCATGTATAATATTATCTTTTAGGTATTGTTTTTTTTTTTCATGGAGCATGTTTTTGAGATTCATGCATGCTATTTGTATGATTGGCCTTTTTCCTTTTAGCCTTTCAAGAGGTTTTTCTTTTTTTTTTTTTTTGTAGTGGAATTTTACTATGGTTTTATTTTGCACTTCCTTAATCAGTAGTATTATTGAGTATCTCAGTTACTACTTTCTATAAAGTCCCATTTATCAGTGTTCCTCACCATGGCTTATACTCTTGTGTTCCATCTAAAAAATCTTTACCATACCTAAGTTCACAAATCTTTACCCAACCTGAGCATTTCTCTCTTTCTCTCTCTCTCTTTTTGTTACTTCCAGAAGTTTTATATTATTAATTCTCATGTTTAGGTTTTTGACCTATTTTGGGTTAATTTTTGTGAATGATGGTGTGAGAATAGGGCTCAGGCTCCTTTTTCCCCCCTCCATAGCCAATTGTTCCAGCACCATTTGAAGAAAAAAAAAACCCTTCCCCCACTTGTTTACCTTGGCATCTTTGTCAAAGATCATCTGACCACATATATGTGAGTCTATTCCCGGACTTTCTATTTTGTTCCCTCTATCCCTGTGGAACAAAATAGAATACGAATGTAGAAGGAGCCTGGTTGGACTGTGAAATGAGCAAGAGATAAATCTTTATTGTATCAGGCCACAAAGGATGGAGCGAGTTTTTATTGTTGTTACAGCGTTAGCCTGCTTGCCTGGTCCAGTACTCATATCCAGGGTGAGGGGAAAGTAGGTGTGCAGTTGCGAGCACACAAACAGAGGTTGTTCTTGTATATGAACACCACTACAGTATCACCCCAAATAGTCTGATTGCCCCAGATCGTCTGTGTTCTGCCTCTTCATCCTTCTCTCCTCCCCACCCCTGGCAACCACTGATGGTTTTTTGCTGTCTCTATAATTTTGCCTTTTCTAGAATGTCATATAGTTGGAATCATACACTGTGTAATCTTTTTACGTTGGTTTCGTTTACTAAATAATATGCATTTAAGAGTCTTTCCTGTCTTTTCATGGCCATATAGCTTTATTCTTTTTAGTGCTGATTAATATTCCATTGTCTGGATGTGCCATAGTTTATTCACCCATTTGTTCACTGAAGCATATCTCAGTTGTCCCCATGAGTAAAGCTGCTATAAACACTTGTGTGCGTGTTTTTCTGGGGCCTTAATTTTCAACTCCTTTCAGTATAACAAAGGAGAAGTGAGAGGGGACATCCTTGCCTTGTTCCTAATCTCAGTGGGAAATCTACTTTCTCGCCACCAATTCTGGTGTTAGCTTTTTTTTTTTTTGTAGGTATTCTTTGTGAAGTTGAGGAAATTCCCCACTATTCTGAGTTTACTGTGAATTTTTATCGTGCACGGGTGTTGGATTTTGTTAAATGCTTTTCTGCAGCTATTGATAAGATTATGAGAGAAAATGTGCAAAAAAAGTATACAGAAGAAATACAAGTGCTGAGAAGTAGATGTTAACACGCTAGCCTCACTAATAATCAACAGTTATGCATTGGAAGGTGATACTATATTTTTTGCCTGCTTAATACTTCCTAAACAAAGGAATTCAAATTTCTTTTAAAGATTTTATTTATTTATTTTTAGAAAGAGGGGGAGGGAAGGAGAAAGAAAGGGAGAGAAGCATCAATATGTGGTTGCTTTTTTGCTTACCCACTCCTGTGGACCTGGCCTGCAACCCAGGCATGTGCCCTGACTGGGAATCAAACCCGTGACCCTTTGCTTCCCAGTTTGATGCTGATACCACTGAGACACACAAGCCAGGGCAGGGATTAAAATTTTTTAATAATGCTGTTATGGATAACCTGAAATGTGCACTTTCATATGATGCTATTGAACACACAAGTGGTTTTTTTCTGGAAAGCATCTTGCAGTTCATATCAAAAATAATCCTGAACAATGAGTATACTGAGCCTCTTCCTTCTTCTTCAGAGCCTTGGAGAATGCTGCTCCCTCTGCCTGGGATGCTCTTCCCATGTCTTCCCTGGATCATTCCCCCTCACCTTTCAGGTGCTGAAGCTCACATCCTCCAGGCAGCCTCCCACAAACTACAGTGTAGATGAGATCCTCTTTATGTTATGGCCTTAGCTATGAACCTGCATTCCAGGAGCCAGTAGTGGGGAGAAGGCGGAGGGTCTCACCATTCAGTATGCGGACTTCCACTTAATCACTCTATGTTCTTCATGGTAATCCCATCCTCCACTGTGCACCGTGTTTCTCAGAGAACAAGCTTCCGGCCCCCTCAGCGTGGGGGAAGGGAGACTGCCTGGCTGCGAGGAGTGGGGGAGGGGAGCCGCGGGCTGCTGTCCCTCAGCTCTTCGGTTCTCACTTCCACCTTCTCCCCTACGGTCCGAGTAGTTGGTGCCTTCACTTCTTGTAATTTGCTTGTGCTTTTGTCTATTTCTGAATCATCCACAATGAATTACTTTCACAGTCAGAAAAAAAGCCCCTAACTTTTAAAATTTAAATTTCATACCTTTTGACCCAGTAATTTTACTTCTTGGAATGTCTTTCTGTTAAGTAAATAGCCAGTTTGGAGTACACTGAAATACAAGCACAGTACAATTTATCATAGATAAAGGATGATTAGTTGCATACAATTTAGAAATCTAATATCAGGATCATGTTAAAGTAGAAAACGATAAAGCCATATGATAAAGCCATTAAGAATAAGTGGTATTTCCAAAGATACTTCATGATAGTATCTTTGAAAAGGCTTATAATTTAATGTAAAATGAAAAGAGGAGAATATGAAATTATAGGTATATCTTTAATCAGATTTCGTTTTAAAATATGCATGGAGGAGGCTGGAAGGAGTTACTTTTTAATATTAATAGTTGTTACCCCTGGATGGTGGGGTCTCATTGTCTACAATGATCATGCATTACCTTTATAATCCAGGCAAAAATTTGTATATATATGTCAAAAAAGAAGAAAGTAGAAAAGTTAATGTAATTCTAGGTTGCATTAATAAAGGCAGAAGTTTTTAAATGTAAATGGATTAAATGCTCAAATCAAAAGACATGGGTAGCTGAAGGAATAAGAAAACATGACCCATATACATGCCGTACAGGAGACCCACTTCTGAACAAAAGATACAGACCGAAAGTGAAAGGATGGAAAAGAAATATTCCGTGCAAATGGAAATGGAAAAAAAAAGCTGAGTTAGCAATACTTATATCTGACAAAACAGACATCAGAACAAAGGCCATCCGAAGAGACAAAGAAGGTCACTGCATAACACCAAAGGGATCAACACAGGAAGGTATAACCCCTGTCAACACACGCACCCAACATAGCAGTACCTGAATATGTAAGGAAAATCCTGGTGGACATTAAGGGAGAAATCAACAGCATTACAGCCATAGCAGGAGATTTTTAACACCCCACTGACATCAATGGATAGATCTTCCAGACAGAATATCAACAGGACAACTGACCTTAAACAACACCCTGGGTTGGATGGATTTAACTGTCATTTACAGAACATTTCATCCCAAAGTAGCAGAATATACATTTCTTTTCAAGTGCACGTGGAACATTCTCAAAGATAGACCACATGTTAGGACACAAAATAAGACTTAGAAATTTCAAGACGGTTGAAATTTCATCAACGGTTGAAATCATATCAAGCATCTTCTCTGACCACAATGGTATGAAACTAGAAATCAACTACAATTAAAAAACTGAAAAAAACATTCAAACACACGGAGGCTAAATAGCATGTTATTTAACAATGAATGGGTTAACAAGATATAGGAAGAAATAAAAAATTACCTGAAAACAAATGAAAATAAATACACAACAAACCAAAACCTATGGGACACAGTGAAAGCAGTCCAGAGAGGGAAGTTCATAGCATTATAGGCCTACTTCGGGAAGCAAGAAAAATCTCAAACATTCTAACCCTACACCTAAAAAAATTAGAAAAACACCCCCAACAAAGCCCAGACTAAGTAGAAGGAAGGAAATAATAAGGAGCAGAGTAAAAATAAATGATGTACAGACTAAAAAAACAATACAAAAAATCAATGAAACCAAAAGCTGGTTCTTTGAATAAGTAAACAAGATTGACGAAACTTGAAGCAGACTCATCAAGAAAGAGAGGGCACAAATAAATCAGATATGAAAGAGAAGTGAACACTGACATCACCAAACTATGAAGGATTGTGAGAAAATACTATGAACAACTGTATGACAACAAATTGGACAACCTGGGTGAAACAGATAAATTCCTAGAAACATACCGTCTTCCAAAACTGAACCATGAAGAATCAGAAAACCTGAATTGACTGATTATAACTAATAAAATTGAAGCAGTAGTCAAAAAAACTCCAGCAAACCCAAGTCCTGAACTGTATGTCTTCACAGGCAAACTTTACCAAACATTCAAAGAACTAACACCTATCCTTCTCAAACTATTCCAAAAATTTCAAGAGATGGGAAGACTTCCAAGCTCTTTTTATGAGGCCAGCATTATCCTAACTCCAAAACCAAATAAAGACAATACAAAGAAAGAAAATTATAGGCCAATATCCCTGATGAACATGGGTGCTAAAATCTACAATGAAATATTAGCAAACGGGATCCAGCAATACATTAAAATGATTATACATCATGATCAAGGGGGATTTATTCCAGGGATGCAAGCTTGGTACAATATTTGCAAATCAATGATACATCGCATAAACAGAATGAAAGATAAAAATCACATGATCATATCAAATAGATGCAGAAAAATTGTTTAATAAAATCCAGCACCCATGTATGATAAAAACTCCAAGCAAAGTGGGAATAGAAGGATCATACCTCAATGTAATAGAGGCCGTATGTGACAAACCTACAACTAACATCACACTCAATGGGCAAAAGCTAAAAGTATTTCCCTTAAGATCAGGAATAAGGCAGGAGTGTCTGCTTCCACCACTTTTATCTTAGCCACAGCAATCAGACAAGAAGAAAAAAAATAAAAGGCAACCAAACTGGAAAGGGGGAAGTAAAACTCATTGTTTGCAGATGACATGATATTGTACATAGAAAACCCTAAAGACTCTACCAAAAAAATGACTAGATCTAATAAATGAAGTTGGCAAAGTAGCAGGATACAAAATTAATATTTGGAAATCAGTGGCATTTGTATACACTAATAATGAGCTATCAGAAAGACAAATGAAGAAAACAACCCCATGTACTATTACAACAAAAAATAAGGTACCTAGGAATAAATTGAACCAAGATCTGTACTCAGAAAATTATAGGATATTGAAGAAATAAATTGAAGAAGATACAGGTAAGTGCAAGCATATACCGTGTTCATGAATTGGAAGAACTAACATCATTAAAATGTTCATCTTACCCACATGGCCAATAGACACATGAAAACGTGCTCAACGTCACTAATGATGGAGAGATGCAAGTTAAAGCCGCAACGAGATACTGTCTCACACCTGCCAGAATGGCTATCATCGATAAATCACCAAACAAGTGCTGGTGAGGAGGTGAAGAAAAGGGAACCCTGGTATACTGTCGGTGGGAATGAAGATTGGTACAGCCACTGTGGAAACAGTAAGGAAATTCCTCAGAAAATTAAAAATGGAACTGCCTTTTGACCTAGTGATCCCACTCTGGGAATATATGCTAAGAAATCTGAAACACAAATTTGAAAGAATATGAGGGGGACCTCCCCCCAAAAAAGCCTGGAATTTATTTATTAACTTGTATATTTATTCTTACATGGTTAAACCTCACTCATCTTCAAAGAACTCTCCGTTTGATGCAATACACCTATCGAGGTGTTTTTCCCACTGCTCAAAATAGTTTTTGAACTTGTTGATTCTGATGGCTTTTAGTGCTTCTGCCCTGTTTTGTTTCACCTCTTCCACATCAGCAAAATGTTTCCCTTTAAGGACTTTTTTCATGCAGGGAAACAACAAAAAAGTCATCTGGGGTGAGATTGGGTGAACAGGGAGGGTGGGACATGAAAGTCATGCTGTTTTTAGTCAAAAACTGCTGAACACAGTGTGGTGTGAGCAGGTGTGCTTGTAAATCACTCATAATGAAATGGGCAAATGTGTTGAAAGAGCCTTAAAAAAAAAAACTCACTGAAGCCGAACACAGCCTCTCGCAACAATGCCAGCTGGTGCACTGATGCAAATGGGTTCCTAAAACACTCACCTAGCAGGGGAAGCCTGTACTACAAGGGGCCTGCCTTCTAGAAGATAATCCCATTTTTGAGGTCCCCTTGTATATGTACCCCTGTGTTCATTGCAGCATTGTTTACAATGGTCAAGATATGGAAACAGGCCCTGGCTGGTGTGGCTCAGTGGATTGAGTGCTGACCTGTGAACCAAAGGGCCACTGGTTTGATTCCCAGTCAGGGCACAAGCCTGGGTTGTGGGCCACGTCTCCAGTTAGGGGCATGTGAGAGGCAACCACACATTAATGTTTCTCCCCCTCTCTTTCTCCCTCCCTTCCCCTCTCTCTAGAAAGAAATAAATAAAATCTTTAAAAAAAGGTATGGCAACAGTCCAAGGGTCCATCACTATATGGGTGGATAAAAAAACTGTGGTACGTTTACACAATGGAACACTACGTGGCCATAAAAAAGGAAAGAAACCTTACTTTTGTGACAGCATGGATGGACCTGAATGATTCAGACTCTGGCCTGCGGGGTTTGTGTGTTGTGGCTCTGATGAACAAATTCGCATGAACTACGGAAGTCCTGTGGGAAAAAGGGACAGCATGGCCTCTCTCTAAGTGAGAGAGAGGGCCCCGACCCCTGCCCGGACAGGCTTTTATTGCTTTTCTGGGTACATTACATCGAGGATGGTCCTCATGTACTATGCACAGGCTCACTGTAGGTGATTACCTTTTACAGATAACAAGGGAAAGAATGTTGCTAACTACTTCAAAGAGAAGGATGTTGCAGACCAAGGTGAAAAGTGGTTGATCTGGTTACAGTCCATACTTGGGAGGTTTAGCACAGACTTTAGGAAGCCATTTTAAAGAAATGCAGTAAACATTTGTGCCTCAATTCAGGGTGATGGAGTTTTAGCAAAAGCAAGTCTCAAAGCAGCCTAGGTACAATGCAGGCCTGATTGCCCACAGGAAAACGATCCGTGGGCGTGGGTCCTGTGTGCCGACCTCGATCCCTGTAGGTTTTCCGAGTCAGGGGCTGGGCTACATTCGCCGTACCATGTGGATGGGTTTCCTGTACCTGAAGATTATTATGCTAAGTGAAATAAACCAGTCATAGAAAGACAAATACCATATGATTTCACTTATATGTAGAATCTAATGAACAAAATAAACAGACAAACAAAATAGAAACAGAAGCATGGATACATGGAACCAACTGACAGCTGTGCGGGGAGGGGAGTTAGGGGACTGGATATAAGAAGGTGAAGGGATTCACCAAAAAATCATATATACCTGACACAAAGGCTGACAACAGTGTGGTGACAGCCAGAGAGAATGGGGCTGGGCAAAGGTGGGGGGATGGGGACATGATGCTGTGTGCAGTTGATGTTTTACTGAGTTGTAAACTTAACACCTGAATGGTTTTACAAACAAATGTCACCCCAATAAATTCAATGAAAAAAATAAGGTAGAAATCTTGAGGCAAGAGAGGTGATGATCTGGATTCTGATGACTTGGAATATTATGTCTAGCAGCACCCAGGGGAGGGTGACGTGGATGGAGAGGAAAGCGGACAAACTGCAGGTTGGCCAGAGACTTCTGGAGACCAAGAGGCAGCTGGAGGAGTAGAAGAGCAGGCTCGGGATGGGCTGGTGGTTGCAGGTCATGGTGCTTACATGAAAAGAGCAGAATAGCTGAGCCTCGTGCAGCCCTGAGGTCAGAGCCAGGGCTAGTGGGAAAAGCTGAAAGGCAGAGACAGTTCCAACAGTTCTGTGATGGATTTCTCTTCCTGCAAATGCCAGTGGTCATGCTGAGGTTCCTGTAAAAAGGAAATGAAGGACCCCCAGTCGAGGCTCTGGAGGTCACTGGGAGAATCATGAGGTCAGCACTCTAGTGGTCAGTGAACCAGCATGTTCAATTGGAAAAAAGCTGTTTTTTTAAAGATTGTATTTACTTTTTAGAGAGAGGGGAAGGGAGGGAGAAAGAGAGAGAGAAACGTCAATCGGTTGCTCCTTGCACAGCCTCAACTGGGGACCTGGCCTGCAACCCAGGCATAAGCTCTGACGGGGTATCGGTGACCTCTTGGTTCACAGGCTGCTGCTCAATCTACTTAGCCACACCAGCTAGGGCTGGAAAGAAGTTTCCATGTCACTCAGCCCAGCCGTTCCCTGCTTTGTTTATGAGTGGCCCGTGGTGACGTTCTTGTGCTCCCTTGGGTCCCAGATAAGATGGCCTGGGGTTATGCAGAATTCCCAGTGCACTCCTCATGACCCCACCCCCTTTTTCCTGACACAGGAAGGCAATGTGAATTCAAGTGACTGGGATCTATCCCATTATAGAAATAATCTTGAATCTGTTCTAAGTCAATCACCTGTGAGCTTCAGATCAATGATAAGTGACACGTTATTCTGTGCACTGCTCCCCATACCTGCTTCTCATCCAACCCTTTTATTTCCCAATGGGGAAAACGAGGCCCAGAGGGAGGGAAAGGGACCATAGTCAAGTGGCTGTAAAGGATGGGAGCCAGGAGTCAAGCCTCCTACGGCACTTTCTGTGACTGAGAGTTGCTTGTCCCCAACTTAGATTTTGGTGGTGTCAGGGATAGGCTGGTGGGAGGACAAAGGAGGTGAAGAAAGAAGTGAGGTATAAATCTACCATGTTCCATCCAGGCCACGTCACCAGGAGATGCCTGAGTTCAACATACATTTAATGTTCTCCTTGGCCACCCCTGACAAGGCTCGGAGGTGAGCTGTGGCTGGTAGAGTGGTGATATAGGTTGGACCGTGTACCTCCACGAAGGTATGCTGAAGTCCCAGCCACTAGTAGCTCAGAATGACCTTATTTAGAAATAGAGTCTTTACAGAGGTGATCAAATTAAAATGAAGTCATTAGGGTGGCTCTAATCCAAAATGTTTGGTGACTTTATAAAAAAAAGTTTGGACACAGAGACAGACACGTGCACAGGGCCAAGGACACGTGAAGACAAAGGCAGGTGATGTTCCTACAGGCCAAGGAACATCAGAGTGACAGCACCCCATCAGAAGCTAGGGTCGAGGCATGGGACAGATTCTCCCTCCCACTTTTCAGAAGGAACCAACCCTGCCCACACCTTGATCTTGAACTTTGAGCCTCCAGAACTATGAGAAAATAAATGTTTATCGTTGAAGCCCCTAGTCTGTGGTACTTTGCTATAGCAGCTGTAGGAAATAAACACAGATAGGATGAAGCTTACAGTCACACTTCAAGGGATGTCTTCACCCTACAGCACTGCCCCCACCCTGCTCTGTGTAGTCCTCTATCCCCAGTACACTGTCCCCACCCTTAACCCCCCAGCCCAGTTGCCATTGTGTTTGTGCTGCCATCAGTTTAGGACCCAAACCCTGCCTTGCCGAAGGTCCAAATACCTGGGCCCTGGATTGACTGCAGCCCCAACATCAAGCTCAGAGCTGATGGGCTTTGAGGGAGAGGAAGAATGCCCTCCTCACCTAAACCTGTCTTATTCTACCTCTATGAGCCAGAACAGGTAGGGAATACCAGAAACACAGGCTCCCAAGGCCCTCAGGATGGGCTGGCTCTAACAGACATGCTTTAACTGGCAGATCTGGCCTCTCACCCTGACTGGGGGTGCATCCTGAGAAGCGAACGGTAGTCTCCTGGATCACGTCCTTCCAATGCACGAGCAGCCTGCTTTCTGCCTACTCGAACTCAATCCCTTCTCATAGTCAAAGTGAGTGCAGGGTAGGCGCATGGGGGATAGAACTGTCTACCTGGCTATTCTTAGGGACTCACTGAGGAGCTGAAATAAACTCATACTAAGCAGTGGTCCAGATTCCTGAGAGGTACAGATCATCACTGTAGATGGGCTGCAGAAGTCAGGGAGGGCTTTCTGGAGAAAGGACTTATGATGACCTTGCTGGAGAGGGTGGGCTGAATCTTATTGCATGAGCTCTAGGATCCTGGCATACTCATATACTTTCTCTTATTTTTATTTCTTGTCACTTGTGAGGCCGGTGATGTTATCTAAATTTTATAGATGAGAAAATGGAGACCCCAAGAAGTGAAATGATTGACCTAAGGCCACATGGCCTTGTACATGTCAGAGGCATCACTGAAACTGAGGACCCTCTGGTGTCACTGCTCATCACACTCCTCCTCGTGCACCCAGGCTCTGCCTGTTCCAGGGTAGAGTAGTGTTTAAAGGACTGATGGAGTTCGGGAAGTGCGTGGGAAGAGGTGCTCCACGTTGGCAAAGGAGCAGGGTGGGACATGCTGGGTGAGTCTGGGGAGCCAGGAGGAGGCTGGTCTATTGGACCTCAGGGATTCAGAGGAAACAAAGGGGACCAAAGCTGGAAGAATAAGAGGGCTGGTAATTTATCAGGCTGAGCATTCAGACTCGATGGGAAAGTAGTGAGGGAATGAGCTCTGGGGTGAGGGACCCAGAGCTGGTGTTTTGGAGACCTGTCTGGATGAGAGAGGGGCCAAGTTGCCAACCTGCTGGAAAGGCTGTCAAGGAGAAGCATGTGGCTGTGTAAGATGCACCCCATCCCTTCCTCCAATCCCAGCCCCAGATCTCCCTATGTAGGGGAGGACGGCCAGCTGGCCTCCAAGGGCCACTACCTGAGTGCTCCTTCTAGCTGGGTCATCTTCCACACACACGGAAGGTCAGCTCTACCAATGCAGGGCTCATCCTCAGCATTCCTCCCATTTCCTGGAGGGCTCATCAGGCCTGAAGCACCTTCCACAACCTGGCCCTTCCCCTCCTCCATGCCTTTGCACAAACTGTTTTCTCTGCCAAATACTCAGTGTCTTCTTACCCTCCCCAGCGAGCTCCTGTTCACCAGTCAAGATCTGGTTCAATTGTTCATTTCTTTCCCTGCAACTTTTGTGACTCAGAGGCAAAGATTCAGTCCCTCCACAGTCCCTTCTACCTCACTATACTGCCATTGTCTGTTCTTACTGAGTGAATTTTAAGTGCATGGCGGGGAGATAGGATGTAGGCCCTTGAGTTGCTCATTCTGATGGGCAGAAAGGGCCAAGGTAGGAGTGGGGCAAATGATCTAAAGCTGCCTCCCAAATACCAATGGGCCAGGATGAGGTGGGATGAGGTGCAGGGCCCACTGGAGCTGAACTGTGAAGGGCTCAGCTGGCGAGCTGGCTTCAGGAACAGTGTGTCCAGTAAGGGAGCACACTGCAGGGGCCAGAGTGGCTGGGGCACTGGATGGCCATGGGACAGGATGGGAACAGACACTGCTTTGGCCATGGATTAATGGACAACTCGAGGGGGCTGGGGCAGTGGGGATGAAAAGGGAATGGTGCCCAAGGCATTTCAAAAGACAGAATGTTTAGGACTCCGGACTGCTGAGAGGCAGGAGGTGTACATTTGAGGGTTTAAGGTAGTAGCCGGAGTTGGGGTTGCAGAGGCCAAAGACAAATGATGCAAGATGGAAAAGAAAGCCGGGGGAAAGCAACGGCCCCCCTCATCTCCTGCCCTGATGCACATCACAGCAGCATCAATATACACACCTCGCTTGTGGTCAAGTCCTGTTTATTTCAGAAGCATAAACAGTGCAACTAGAAAGGAGTGATGAGAACAAGACACCAGTCCCCTGACGGGCCAGATCCCGCACAGGCTCTGTGTGTGTAATCAAGGCCGACCCAGCAGCCTCGGCCCGCCTTTGCCTGTGAGGAGAGGGTGTGAGGACAACCTGGGTGGAGGAGAGTCTTCCATGACTCTGGGGGTGGAGTAACATGGCTCCAGGTTTCTCCAAACCAAGTGAAAGAGGCCAGAGGGCCCACAACGTTGCCCAGGAGCACCCCGAGCTGGCTCTGTCTGTGCCTGGGGCAAAGCCAGATAGAGTTTCTGGAGAGAAAACCATGGTTCCTCTGGTCACCAGGAAGGCCCCGGGTGTTCAAGAACAGCCTACAATGAGGCCCTATGGCCAGCAAGTACCCACCTCCCCCTGCCCTGGTCGTCTCTGCAGCACCCTCAAGAAGGAGGCATCCAAGGCAGCCACACTTCCCAGGCCCTGCTGCTGGATGACTTAAGCCCCAGGTTCCTACAAATACTGCTTCTTGGAAGCATTGCTGATGCAGCTATTAGGGGATTTCTGGTTACTCTGGGGGTATGGGTCCACGAACGGGGGAGGCCTGGACGAAGCCAGCCTTTCCATAGACAGGTTGGCCCAATTCTGCTCACTGAATGGGGGCCCACTGTAGGTGGGGCATGGCTCGGATGAGGGCTCCTGGTCCATGGGGAGGTAGAAGATCTGGTCAGCATGCGGCCCCGAGGGGCCGTCCTGAGCTGGAGGGGCAGCCTGGCCCTGCCGGGCCCTCAGTCTCCGGATGAGGTAGCGGCACAGCAGGTGCACTAGCTCCAGCAGGTTGAGGAACAGGGAGATGAATCCAACCACCTGCATGAAGATGATAAAGATAGTTTTCTCCGTGGGGCGAGACACGAAGCAGTCCACACGGTGGGGGCAAGGCGGGCGCTGACACACAAACAGGGGCTTCATGGTCCAGCCGTAGAGATGCCACTGCCCATACAGGAAGCCCGCCTCTAGCAAGCTCTTGCAGATCACGCTGACCACGTAGGTGCCCATCAGCGACCCTTGGATTCGCAAGCGACCATCTTCTGCCACTGAAATCTTGGCCATCTGACGCTCCACGGTTGCCAGAGCCTGCTCCACGCCTGTGTCCTTGCCCAGCAGTAACCGCAGCTCCGACTCCTTCTGCCGCAGCCGCTCCTCACGCCGAGACAGGTAAATGACATGGCCCAGGTAGATGAGGGTGGGCGTGCTGACGAAGAGGAACTGCAGCACCCAGTAGCGGATGTGGGAGATGGGGAAGGCCTTGTCATAACAGACGTTGGTGCAGCCCGGCTGGGCTGTATTACACTGGAAATCCGACTGCTCGTCGCCCCACACCGACTCACCGGCCAGGCCCAGGATGAGGATGCGGAAGATGAAGAGCACCGACAGCCAGATCTTGCCCACCACAGTGGAGTGCTCCTGGACTTGGTCCAGCAGCTTTTCGAGGAAGCCCCAGTCGCCCATGGCTCCTGGGCCTCTGTCTGCAGGGAGACAGAGGACACTTCAGTACAGCATCCTTCCCAGCTGCCCCCTAGCAACAAGCCTGCAGTGAGGTCCGCCTTGCCCTCTGCATCTACAGAGAGACTGAGGCTCAAGGTGGAGAAGGGACTGGCCTGGGGGCTCACACCCAGCAGGGTGATCAGGACTAAAGGCAGATCTTTGGCTGATGGCTGCTAAGCTCTGGCAAGGGTACAGCCAGGTTCCTGTCTAGTCACACATCTGTGTCCCTCTTGTTCCCAGCCCTCGGAGTCCCAGGATGTCCACAGCCCCAAAAAGATTCAGATCAAGTTGAGGCTCCTGAGTCTATGGGAACAGAGAATTTGAGGTACTTATCCAAGGTCACACAGCTGTGCCATGTCCCTCCTCCCTTTTGTCTAGGACATGCTGTCCCTGGACAGTAGAAGGGGGTGGTGGTGCTATGTTCGGCTTCTCAGGGGGCCCAAAGCTTCAGGTCCCTACTCCCTTCCTCATATCTCATTCCTACCTTTGAGTCTGGGTAGGAGGGGTGTGAGACCCTAAAGGCAGCATCCTGCATTAGCTCCACCTGCCCGCAATAGCGACGACCTGCTCCTAAGTAAGGATGCCTGACCCAGTCCCCTTTCTGCATCCCTCTCAACCAACATCCCTCTGCCCCCGCCCCACCTGCCCCAGCCAAGCTGTTGCTGCCAATTCCTAGACTCTTGAATTGTCAAGGCAGGGTGGAGGCACAGGCCACAAAGTTCCCAGAACGTCTTAGGGGCGGGGGAGTGGCGGGGTGAGGAAGGAACGCGAAGAAGGAGCAAAGCTGGTTAGAGCCAGCCTCTGGAACCAGACCTGGGTTCCGATCCCCACTCCCCCTTACAAACCGGGACCTTGCTTAAGTGAAGACCTCTTAGCACCTCAGTCTCCTCTCTCGTAAAATGGAAACCATAATATTCCTTCCTCCTGGGGTTGTAAGGATACAATGAAAGAAGGTGGGACCCTTGTTAGCACAAAGCCTGGCCATAGACCCCCCTCTGAGCAGTAACCCTCAGCTTTGGTCAGGTGGCAGGTGGCGCCCCAGCCCCCACCCCCCAACCACAACTCACCGCCTGCCTGCCAGGCGGCCCAGGTGGCAGTGGGGACTCTCGGAGGCCAGAGAAGCCCTGCAGGACCGCGCCTCGAGCCTGGGGCTCCTTAAATAGCGCGGAGGGGCGGGGCAGGGGCAGGAAGCGGGGCGGGAACGCCGGGCAAAGCTTTTCAGAGCCGGGGGATGGGAGGCGAGGTGCCGACTGCTTCTCGGGACTCTCAAGGGAAGCGCCTGCGGCGGTGGCCCTGGGGGCCGGGAGTTGCAGGGGCCGCTCTCCTCCTCTACCCACCGGTATTCCAGGCGGCCAACTCTCCGAGCCGCCGCAGTTCTCGGGTGATGGAACAGGCGTTCTCCGAGGCCAAGTTTCTCAGGGCGGGGTGTTGGGGGGGGGGAAGTGGAATGGAAAAGATTACAACAAGAATTTGCTGATCCTCGCAACTGGCCGGAGGGGCTGTGAGGGTGGGCAGGTGGGGATGAGGAGGAGTGTGGAGGAGACTGTCCCAAGGCGTGACTGGTGCCGGATCCTGCGGCTAGATGCCGCCCCAGCGCAGGCTGCTTCTCCTAAATCCCCGCGGACACTCCGGCGGACCCCTCCCCTACGCACCACGCTCCACGAGGCTGGTTCCAGAAACAGCTGTTGCCCTGCCCTCGTTGACTGGGAAGGTATTTCCCCCCACCTGGGGCCGGCCATGCCCCGGCACCCCCTCCATCCTGACCTGTCCTGTACCATACTTTAGCCCGTGCCAGGAGACGGAGAATACCACGTTATCTTTTCGCACACGATGTGCCTCCTCCTCTTATGTAAGTTCCCTTAATAAACTCTTGGCATAATTAATGCCAAGGTCTCCGAACGTTACCGGGCGTCTGGGGAAGGGCCCTCCCTTGACCCCGGGGGCCTGCTGTCGCCGTGAGAAGAAGGGAGACCACTGTGTGTCAGGCAGCCAGTGGGCCCGCACTGTGCCAGAAACTGGCAATAAAGGCTCATTAGGGCTTGGGTAACAGCAGTGCCCGCACCCCCCCCCCCCCCCCCCCCGCCCACGCCCGCAGAATCTGTGGTGGGTCCCGGGTCTCAACCCAGCCTGCGTCCTCGCAGGCTTCTCAAACAACCCCATTCCTGGGTGGCTGTGCAAAATCAGAGGCCACTGAGCAACTCCCATGGGCCACTTGACACTGGGGAGGGGACTCTCTCCCCCTTCAGCTCGGATCCCATTTTCATGCCTCTAAGTGTGTGTGTTGGGGGGGAGGGGGTTGGGCAGAGCCCACCATCACTCATTCAGGCTTCACTCTGTTGATGAACATTCAGGAGGGTCTGCCTGCTGCAGCCCTGGGCTCTGGCCACCAGCTGTCACCAGCTGCAGCAGGAGGTGGGAATGGAGCTTCTCAGCCCTCGGGTCACAGTAAAATGGTAAATGTGGAAGGTTCTCCTGAGAAGGACAGGGTGACTTACAGGGCACTTGGTTAAGAAGGTTTTCCGGAGGAGATTGCATTAGGCAGGTTGGGGATGGGGGCCGGGGAGTGGGGGAAGAGGGTTCCGGGCAGAACCAATAGAAAGAGCAAAGGCCCAAGGACCTGGGGCTGCCAGGTCCTGAGACCTTGGCCACTGCCTCCA
>PVKM010010182.1:0-35366 GCA_004027735.1 Carollia perspicillata | reverse complement strand
TATCATTTTTCCCTTTGTAATTAATAAGTATCTTATGGGGTGAGACTCCAACTATGTGAATATCCTGTTATTCCTCAAACTTCCACTCACAGTTTTTAGCATCCATGGGTGTGTCTTGCTTGACTTGGGACCAGCTGTTCTAATTCTCACAACCTTATGAAGTTCAGAGCACTCAGCCCTCAATATGCAAGAGATAAAGTAAATGAGAGCAAGGTTCTGCTGGCAGCAGGTAACAGAGAGAGACGCTGATCCTTACAGTCTGGCTCCGGGGCCTGCACTTTCCCCCCTGGAAATAAGACCTGCACCCTGCCGTCAGGGAGTTCAGAGTCTATTTAGGGAGATGAGACTTAAAACACAAATTCCCTATCTTTACTTTTAGCACAGGACTACCTAATGAATTTACTGAAAATAAACACCAGAGGGTGTTCTTGCCAGAAATGCATAATCTGAGTTGAATTATAAGGAAACATTAGAAAAACCCAAATTGAGGGACAGTCCACAAAATAACCACTTTGTCCTCATTAGGATGTCAAGGTAGTATTAATACAATGCTCTGATTTTGAGGATTGTATTGAGGTTATATAAGAAAATGTTCTTGTTTTGTGGGAAATTCATACAAGTATTGAGAGACAAAGGGGCATAATGGGTATAACTTACTTTCAAATGATTCAGAAAAAGTATATCTTTATATATGGAACTTATGCACATGTAAGTGATAAAGCAAGTGTGATAAATGCTAACGACTGGTGAGCTGGATGAAGGGTTTATAGGAATTCAGTGTACTATTTGTTGAAATTATGTAAAAATAAAATTAAAATGAGTCAAAATAATTGTCACCCTTGGGGGATGGGGAGTGACAGGAAGGGAGGACGAAGTGGGCTCTGAGAGCCTGTAACTGCCTCCTTCTTGGGTAGGTATATTTAGTTTGTGAAACTACCCTGAGAAGTACACCTATAACGTGTGCACCTTGTACAGATATATTTCAATAAAAAGTTTTCAAGAAGTTAAAACAAAAGACAATGCAAAAACCTGTCCCCATAAAGCACAGAGCGCTGTGATGCAGGCCAGACAGTGTTTTCACCCCCACAGGGCCAAGCACGGGGCTCGGCACCGGCACTCACTATGAGGCGTGCAGTAGGGGAGAAGCTGGGCAGGAAGGGAGGGGTTTCTCCTTACCCTAAACCAGAAGGAACATAACCATCCTACCCTCCTGCAAGCCTCACCCCTTCCCTCCTGGAAAGCTTCCTTTAGCTCTGGTGGGAGCACCCAGGCTTGCAGCCTTGAATGGGGGCCCAGGGGAGTATTGCATCCCCAGCTACCCCTGAAGCAAATGAAAAAATATAGAGATAGGAAATGTGCTTGTGATTCTGTCACTGGGATATGCAAATAAAATATATATGATAGGTCTATCTGCCTAATATTCCTGCCAATTCATTCTCTGGGTGTGATTAAAATGAGCAATAAATTCCTCGTGAGTCTCGGTGGAGTGAGGATCGGGGAGTGGAGATGTGGGTTGGCACCAGCACGTCCCCCTCAGCTGAATATTCATCATGGAATAGCTCTCCATATTTTTGTTTTATCTGCCATCATGTGCACAGAGATATATTTCTACTTCTCCTTCGTCACTTAGTTAAGACAGGAAAACGGTCTAAGCTTTAAGTATTAAACTCTCCATCTAGGGAAATCCTTCAAAGTGAGATCACGAGCTACCTTCTCTATGAAACCTGACCTGGTCGTTCTGCCCGGAGGAGATCCATGCTTTCTTGGAGGCCCACACACTCCGTGTAGACCCCTCCCCTAAAGCAGAAGCCAGTCTGTGGGTATCAAAGCTGGGAGCGCCCGCCTCTCCCCGTGCTCCTCTCCCAGATGGCCGACCCCGGGGACAGGAGCTGAGCTTCATCCACCTCTGGATCTTCTTGGGGGCCCCAAGGAGGCTCCTCTACACAGAATGCCGAGAGAACGGAGTAAACCAATAGTGAGGAGAAACTCATTTAGGTCAACTAAAGTGACAGAGATTTTAGATAAACAACACCTTTTAAAAGGCAGAATGAAATAAAAGATTAGGCTAATGGATACTTTGAAAATAGGGAAATCTCAAGAAATAACATTAAATGAAAAAAAAAAAAAAGCAGATTCCAAATGAGGACCTAGGATTGTAATGCGAGAGCCTTGAGAGCCAAGCAGGAACTGTAAGTACCTGGCGGGCAAACACGTACAACAGGGAGTGGGAGGGTGGCTGGAAAGCCCACGTTCCAACCTCTAAAGCACTACGTTCGTAGTTTTAGAAATTCTGGGTGGGCAAAATAAAACACGACTGCCAGTTTGAGATCCCTGGTATACGAGTATACAGTAGACTATCGACCGGGTTTAAAAAGGTCATCTATGTAAATATATAGAGGTATGGTCCAGAAAAGGTAAATGCAGTATCATAAGAGGAAATCCCTGGTTTATACTTCAATGGTTACTTATAACAACTTGACTTCTGTAAGTCCCCTGACTGCTTTCAGCTCCAGTTTCCCATCTGTACAGTGGCAGAAGAACTGCTTCATAGATTTGATATACGACTAGAAAAAATACATATTAGAGCACCTGGCATAGTGTCTGAATACACTAGATAAATGGTACCTACTGTTATTATAGGTAATTAAAAATATTAATAGGAATTACGTATCGGTATAAAGGCTGGTATGCTTTTAATTGAGATTCTGCTAGCTGACATTGCTTCCAAGAAGCTTTCCTTGATCTCCCGGGCAGGATGAGAGGCTACCTCAGGGTTTTCACAGACCCAGGGCTTCCCTGGGACTGATGACTCAGCGGTGACACAGTTCACCTGCCTGTCTCCTTGTCAGACTGTGATCTGCTTCAGTGTTTCCCTAACGGTCTTCTTCCCGCACAGCCCAGAGCCTAGCACGCAGATGTCATTTATGGATATGTACTGGATTATTTGATTTTCTTATTTTACTTTCCTAATTTTCTATGATAGGACAGATGACTTTTACAGTTAAGATTTTCTGTAATGAGCACATATTTGACTACAGAGTGGTAGGTGAAGGTGGCAGAGGGTGCCGGACGGACAGACGAGGAGTACAACAAGATCACAGTGGTGCTGACCTATGTCTAGACAAAGAGCCAGGAGATGAAGCTGGAGCCTCTGCACCCTCCAGGCCTGAGTCATTCTGTAACCGACAGAGGGCCTGAATGCAGGAGCAGCTGCTGCTTACTTTCTGGCAGAGGGAGACAGAAACCAGGTCTAACGCAGTGCTCTGCCTCAGAAACTCTGCCTCCCAATTTTGAAGAGGTAGCTCTGCAGCTTGGAGGAGAATAACGGAGCAGAAAGACTGGGTGACTACACAGACGCTAAGCGAATGAAAGACAATGTTGCTGACATCAAGGGAGAGCTGGACATTCCAGACGTATGAAATCCAGACCGGATGAAGGGACAAAAGAGAAACGGTCTTTCAGTTGAGAAGCTGCAGGAGCCCTGGGCTCACTCTAAGTGGCTGTCTAGCCGCTACAGGCAGCCCCTTGCACTGCACGACAGCTCTGTTAGGGAGCCCCTCCTTGCATCTGCCACCCTTAAGCTTGGCTCTGTCCTAGCTTTGCCACTGAATGAGTCTCCTCCCTTCCCACTCACAGCCATTCCTGTGCCTATGTGCAGTCTCTCCTCTCTGGGCCAGGTGACCCTATTGCCTTCAGCCTCTTCTCAGGGCGCAGTTCCTCCTGTCCCCTTACTACCCTCCTCTGCACAGATTCTAAGAGCTCAGTCTACTCAGAAGGTAGTGTCTGCAATTGCCCTCTGTGGTCCAGAAGGGTCTGACTGGCACAGAATGCAACTGCCATTTCTTAACTTGGGACAGAAGCCTTGTGGCCTACATCAAGCCATTTTTCTGGCAGCCAAATTTTGTTAAGGGTCCCTTAGCAGCCCTAGTCCTCCCCCTGTGCTGGCACTAAAAGGCCTTTTTTTTTGCTTTACATGACCAGACAAGAGTCGGTCCTAAGTCACATTACCTGACAGACCATTTATACTCTTGGCCAAGTGCAGTGCTGGCTTTCAGAAGACAGTAATTAGGCCTGAAAAGGGAGAGGATGGCTGGGAGGCAGTCCTGAGGTTGTCTGAAACGTGCTTAGGGATTTCCTTAAGGCCCCTGGGAAAGCTGACCTGACGTCCAGGGCTGCTCCTAGGGGTGGGAAATCTGAACAAGAGGGAAGCATTTGCTCTGTGCAATTTTTGCTCTTCGCTGCTCCCAAGTGCCCCTTGGAATGTACTGTCAAAGCCAGTTCACCTTTCTAACGCCTCCCCTTCTCTGGAGGGAACACTGCAAGATGGTTACTGAGGATCCCCAGGAGACAAACTGTAGTTAACACTGGTTCCCAGATAATTCCAGTTCTTCCCCTTTTAGATATGTGGTAGGTTCACTCTTGGTCTCCTTGCGATAGGGCAAAAACATAGAATTAGTATGTCTATGAGTTATGAGTGGAAGTAGAGGGTTCTCCTTCCAGGCTGAACACTTAACTGCAGATGCAAGATATTCCAGAAAATTCTTTTCCTTTTAGCAAGCAATCGGCAACATTCCACAGGGTGGCTGCTCTGCACTCAGGTCCTGGAGTGCCTGTGATGAGCAGAGCACCCCACACCCACCACCCTCCAACCCCCACTGACCCACAGTGAACATGCAGCATGAGGCAAAAACAAACCTTTGTTGTGTCAGACAACTAAAATTTGGGGTTGTTACAACATCATAATATGTTTATCCTGACTGATACACTGAACACAACCTCAGAAACCATTCAGTCCAGTATTTTCGCTGCACAGAGGTAAACCGAGCTTCGATGAGGGCCAGTGCTAGCCCAAGGTCACCCAGTGGTGGAGCTGGGATCACAATCCACATCCTGCCTGTCTCAGTCCAGCGACCTCAGTGCTCTTACTCAAGACACAGAGTATCTGCCACTAGGTTGGACCTGTTACACTGAATCATCTCGGGCAACTTCGGCCAACTTGCCCACAGGAGACCCCACGATGCAGGAAAGAGCATAAGACAGTGTCTGAATCAGGTTTTCTAGTTCTAGTCCTGTCTCTAACCTTACTTTGCTCAAGCCTGTTAGTTTCAGTTTTGATGCTAACTTACTCTGGAACCAAAGGCGAGCCGCATCACACCCCTGACTCCAATTTCCCTAGAAGTAGAATAAGTCATTTGATTTCAGAAATTTAAAACATTTGCCCCACAGCAGAGGCTCCATGGAGGCTGTTTGGGAGGCAACGGACAAGGCAGGGAAGTAACAGGTCCATCTCTCCTTCAACCAGAACGGCTCTGTTTTCCTCTGACTATTTGGTTTGGCTTCGGTATGATTTACCATCACTGGACTTGATGATTTCTGAGGTCCCTGCCAGCTCTGAGATTTGTGATTCTAATTCTTGGATTCTGCCAGGTAGTTCCTGAGTTACAGTTCAGTGGCTGGGAGGACCAGAGGCAGTCCTGTTTTTAGGGAGTTCAAGAGTTTGGGTGAGAAGATCAAATTAAGATGAAGGTTCTGGGGGGCAGGGACAGTTCAGACTGTACACCAGGTCCTCTGGAGTGTGCGCGGAGAGGCGGGGTCAGGAAATGGTTCTAGAGGAGTGGTGACAGGAAAGGATGACTTGATGAGGCTACAGAATGAATTCGTGAGGCTTTAGGAAACAGTATTTGGGCTAAAGATTTTGTCTCACCAGCCTCCCTCCTACGAAGAGGAGCTAGAAGATCCATCGCCTCAAAAATTAAATGTGAAGGTTAATCCTCAGAAGCAAAAAGTGACCCAGGGTTCTTCCTGGTCATGACAGGAAGTCTCCTATTCTTGATGAGACTGGGGGTTAGATTTGTTTTAAACAGACAATAATAACCTAAGAGGAAGTGTGAGGCCTGACATAATTTAATGAATGAAAGATTAAATGCCTCGTGGAGTGCCCACAGGCCTTTCCTTTCTCTGAGACTTACCTTGGTCTCAGAAGCCTTTAGAAGCTTCATCACTTCCCCATCTCGAGCATAATCCGAGGCTGTGTGTCCCATCTCATTCCTCAGTAGGGGATTGGCTCCTGGCAGGAGTAGAAGAAAGAGATGACATCAGAGGCTCTGGGAGTAATCTGTGGGACCTCAGAGGGGCTTGAACCCTGGTTTTAGTGTCAGGAATGCCCATGGAAATGTAGAGCAACAAAAACCTAAGAGACGGTAGAATGGTAGGAAAAAACATGTCTAGCTTCCTGAAAGGAGAGGTCTGAGTCCTCTCTAACACAGAAGTCAGGGTACTGTGGCTCTCACATGCGCAGAAACATACTACACACACTACCATACGCATAGATGTGTCACACACACATGGGTGTGCTCTACACATACACACAGCTGAACAAGCTAACAAATGTACCAAACACACAAATTAATATACCCCAACACCAATGCATTAGTTATTAAGATACTCCTGTTATCCAGCTCATTTGCATACAGATGAACATTCATCTATAAAAATCATATATAGAAGGGCTCCTTACTAAGCAAAGAATGTCCCAAACAACAGTATGAAGGCCCCCTTCGTTCTGCCCCCTCTCCTAATGCTTTTTTCTCTCTGGCATTCCTGCCTGCCAGAGCCAGCTGAGTCCTCTGGAAGGGTGTGGCCACCCCCAGCACCCCGGCTGTCCCAGTGCCAGCTGGAGGATGTCACCAATGCTGCTTGTTGGTGAGTGTGTGCGTGTGGGCAGGCTTTCCTCCACTCACTAGTTCCTGTGACTTAAAGACAAAGAACTTTAAGTATGGCAAAAAGAAGGGGCCGTGCATCTACTTTCTTCCCTTTTTTAAGTGCCAGCGGCTGAGCCTGTATAAAGTGCTGACTGTGTGCAAAGACTTGGCAGATATGGAGGAAAGGCTCCTCTTATCCCCACGCTGTCAGAATCTCTTTTCCAAAGTCCAGGTCTCAGTACTTCACTCTCCTCTTCAAAAGCTGTCCATTTCAGCCCTGACTGGTGCGGCTCAGTGAGTTGGGTATCATTCCGCAAACTGAAAGGTCACCGGTTCGATTCCCGGTTAGGGCAGATGCCTGGTTTGAAGGCCAGGTCCTTGGTTGGGGGCACGTGAGTGGCAACTGATCAGTGTTTCCCTTGTGTAGACTGATGTTTTTCTCCTTCTCTTTGTCCCTCCCTTCCCATCTCTTTAAAATTAAAGTTTTTTTAAAAAGAAAAACAACCCCCACACCCCCCAAAAAACTATCCATTCCATTCAGTTTGGCAAACCTTAAATGAGCGGGGCTTGAGGACACAGAAGACTCAGACCTGGCCCTGATCCAAAGGCAGTCCTCTCAAAGCAGGGAGAGAGACGTAAGAGGAAAGCTGTGCCTTGAACACAGTAGATGGTCAAGAATTATGTGTTAAATGTAGCAGTCCTTGATCTTTCTTGCTAGGGAAGTGTTGTCTAGAAGTAAAGAAAGGTCAAGACTCGGTCTCTGCCCTAAGGCTGCGACTGGCTGGCTGGGGCCACTACACACACAGATGAGGCCGTGTCCGTGGGTCCAGCCACTGTCGGTCGACGGATAGTAAAAACCAGCATTTCTCAATTCCAGACTGTGGAAACATTTACACCATGATATAAAACTGTTCCTACAGAAGCTCTCTGCTTCTCAAAGACCGTTAAACTCAGCAACAATAACTAGCATTTATTAAGCATTTACATGTGGCTGTCTGCCTGGGCTGTGGAGGAAGAGCTGTGGGAGGAGGAAGGGAGAGGGGCAGGCAGCAGAAGTAGGACCCAGGCCAAGGAAACTCATTATTAATTAAAAAAATATCGTACTTTTATATACAATCCTATTTTATAGTAAGAGTTTCCTACAAAATATTAATATATATAATTTTAAGTAGATATAATTCATACACCTTTTAAAACACACAATTCAGCCCTGACTGGTGTGGATCAGTGGACTGAGTGCTGGCCTGCCGGCCAGGTCCCCAGTTGAATGTGCTAGAGGCAACCCCCACGATCGATGTATCTCTCACACATTGATGTTTCTCTCCCTCCCTTCCCCTCTCTAAAAGTAAATAAATAAAATTAAAAACAAATAAAGTATACAATTCAGTGGTTTTAAATATATTTACAAAGCTGTAAAACCATTCCCATATCTAATTCCAGATCACGTTCATTATCTCAAAAGGAAACCTGGCTGGGCAGCCCAGTGTCATCCCGATACACCAGGGCTGCAGGTACCATCCGAGGTCAGGGCACGTACCAGAATTAGCCAGTGAAGGCATAAATAAATGGAAGGACAAATTAATGTTTTCTCTCTCAAAAAAAAAAAAAAAAAAAAAGAAAAGAAACCCCACAACTGTTATCAGAGACCACGCCCTCCCTGTTCCCTCCAACCCCTGCAACCATCGTCTATTTTCTGCTTCTATAGAGTTGCTTCCACTTGACATTTCGTGTAAGTGGAATCACATAACGTGTGGCCTTTTGTGTCTGGCTTCTTTCACTTAACGTCATGTTTTCAAGGTTCATCCATACTGTAGCACGTGTTATTCATGCTACCACATGAATGTAGCATATACTTCATTTCTTTTTATTGCTGAATAATATTCCACTGTGTGGATATACCACATTTTGTTTATCCATTCATCAGCTGATGGACATTTGGGTTGCTTCCCCCTTGTAGCCGTCACGATGCTATGAACGTCTGCAGACAAGTCCTTATGTGGTGAGAATACCCACTGGTATTTACTAGGCACTTACTCTGTGCCAGGCACTGTGCTCTGTGTGTGCTCCATATACATTACATCATTTAAGTCTAACAACCGTCCTGAGAGCTAGGAATTGAAGTTCCCATGCTGTAGACATGGAATTGGGTGCAGAGAAGTGAAATAAGTGGCCCAACATCACAAAGCTGGCTCTTTCCTTGGGCCAAGAGTCAAACCCACCCCAGGTTTTCTGAACTTCAGTTCTCTACACTCCCCCCAGGGTGGCCGTGACACGTCCTTGCTGAAAACTCCTTCAATGGCTTTTCACTGCACAGAGGATGAGGTACAACCTTCCTAGCGAGGAGCGTGTCTTTGGCAGCCTCAAGGGGAGCTCTGTCCAGATACAGGCTGGAGTAGAAGGGTGATCAGGGAGAGACCACTAAAAGGGAAAGACAAGAGGAACAAAGAGAAGAGGAGAAATGGAAAAAGGAAGAGAGTAAAAATGGGAGAGACAAGAGGAGGGAGGACAGAAAGACAAGGTGAGAGAGGAAGACAGGGGAGAACTGAGAGTGAGACTAACCACTTTAAACAAGTGCTGTCAGTGATCTATATTTGCTTACAGAATGAAAAATGTGTGCCATAAACATTGGCCACTGAGTAATTTCTGGTAGGAGTCGTGTCACTTCTTATAAAGAATGGGCTGGGGACAGGTAGGACATCTCTGCACCTGGGCCAGCCAGCACAGGGATGCCTTTTAACGCAGCGCTGGGCCTGTCGCCAGCCCAGGAGGCTCTCAGGCCTCACCCCGGCGGCTTCTGAGGGAGGAAGCCAGTAGCGATCCCCGAGGTTCTGGAGCCTCAGGGCAGCGTGTCTGCTCCCACTTTAGGAAGGCCGAGGCAGGGGCACCACGAATAATGTCCATCTGATATGAGCCCCCAGCCCCCACACCCTTGTTCTGATGCTCTGACTTGACTAATTGCTGTAATAATTGATAGAACCTGACTTCTACAACTGATCGATTTCACCTTCACGACCAATGGCCACAAACCATTACACTCCAATAAATAACCACGTTGGGCCTCACCCGCCTGCCCTCTCCGGGGGCATCAGGATGGCCCATGCCCCGGCCTGACCTTCCCTTGCCTCCCACCCAGGGCCCCTCCAGGCCAAGCAGCTGGTCTAGAGGGTCAGACCTCTGGGAGCAAGTGGGAGGGCTGGATGGAGGTGGGGAGTGCTAATCGCAGGCCATCCGTCACCTCCCACTGGCTGTCTGGGGCTGGGGCCAACACCTGGAGCACTGCAGGCAGTATAGTGCAGGACCCCTCCCCTCCTCTCCCCGCTCCAGATTAGTGTGTCCCAGCTTATAATATTTGATAAATAGCAGACTGGCTTCCTGGCTTCACTGCTGCGGCTGCGCCTGCCCGCTACAGCTGTGGAAGGTCACTCATTGGGGAAATATGTTTCTGTCAGTGGTATTGAAAAAAGTTTAGTGGAGTGACAGGCCTCAATTTTTCAAATTTTATTAACTCCATCCTCTTAACCATTTGTCTTGAATTCCTTCAGATTCTGGGGGATCTGTCAATAGGGCTTGGGTCAGGAAGGTAGGGTTGGGGGTGGGTGGTCACAGGCTGGTCCTAACTGGCAGGGTAACTGGCTTGGGTCTCATCTCCCAGGGCAGGGTAAGACAGTGGAAATGGTGTTGGTGACAGGGAAGGCCTGGCCCACTGGGGTCCAGGAAGCCCACTGCTCTTCTCTGGCGAAGCACCTGACTTTGATGTGACACAATCATAGACTTTCTGAGAGGAAAAGCCTGAACAGTGAGCTCTCCCAACTCCCTAAGCAGCGGCTACCCTCTACTACATCCCAAACAGGTGGTCACCCTGGCTTCCCGGAACGTTCCCAGAACCCAGTCCCAAGCTCATGGCCCTTCAAGGGGTTTCCCCCACTAAACTAAAGGGAGATCCTTTTCATTTGAGCCCCAACCTCTCTCTCCAACCCCACTCCCACCTTAGTCTTCCTGCAAATACCTGTTTATCTTTTAAGACCCAGGTCAGGCTTCTCCTCCAGGAAAGCTTCCTTGTTTTCCTCCCACCCGAGATCTGGTACCATCCTTTGTGCTCCCATGGCCCTTCAGCCTCTATCTTACTGCACTAATCATGTCACGTTAAAACGGTCAGTCTCCAAACAAGACGTAAGAGCTCTTAGAAGCTAGGGGCCATGCCTGATCCACCGCTATATCCTTGCTACCCAGCACAGGGCCTGGCACATAACGGGAATTCAATAACATTTACCAAACCAGTGGTCTTTTTATAGGTGTTATCCTCTGAGGCCACGCACAACACGGCTGCACTTTCTGCCCCAGAAGAGCCTCCTAACAGCAAGTGTGTGGGCAGGTCCTTAGCTCCTGTAAGCCAAAGTCCCTGGTCTCTTTCCTAGTTCTAGGTACTTCTCGGCCTGGGTGGCAGATTAGGTGAGGTCAGGACCTAACAGTCTTGATACTCTGCTGGTGGGAAGTGGGGAAGAAGTGGTGGGACAGAGTGGCCCACTTGCTCTTCCTGGGGAGAGGGATTAAATTAGGGTGGGGGATGTGGTTCAGATCTCCTAGTGCAGGTAGGAGCGGTGTATAAGCTGGGGGTGGGGTGGGGGAGGAGGCTTGTAACCCCTCCCTTGACACTACCCAGTCCAGGCCCTCTGTCTACCGCTGTGAAAATCAGAGAAGATAATGTGTATTATAAGAGGACTTTAAAAAACACAACAGTAACTGCCCTAAATGAAAATGTTGGGTTATTATCATCAATAACATGGACATGCTCACCTCCCACAGCTTTGTCAGCTCCTTACCCACCCTGGCCTCCAAACACAGTTTTATCAGCCATACTGGCCTTCCAGGGATCTGCACCTCCAACCACTGCAGTTTCCATGACTCACCTTCCCCTGTAAAAGGGTGCCAGGCAGGGAACTGGCAGGGGTGGGATCACTACTCCCTGCCTGTGTGATCTGGGGTACTTGCTTCACTTCTCTGTTGGTAATAATTGTGCACTGCCTTCCTCTAGAGGTTTTGCTCGGACTGAATAAGATAAAAAGCACACAAGTGACTGAAGAAAGGGTTGTCCAGGCTGTATGACGTTCTCTGTAGTAACTTTTACATTCATTCGCCCCTTCTATTTTGACTGCTAGCTTCTTCACCACCTTCATCCCGATTTTCATCATTTCAACAGTCTGCTTACTATCTCCAACTACAGGTTTCTGTTAATATAAAATCTTCCCCATGATGACAGATCTGGAGTGAGCTCTTCTTTTGGTTGTGAGCGCCCATCAAGCGGACAGAGAGAGGCAATGACCCAGGACATCAGAGAAGCCACGCGCCTGCACTGTCCCCACACTGTTGTTTGGACCACTCCTCATGCCCGGAACCCCGCCCCTTGTCTCCCTCATTATCTATTCTTCAAGGGCCCTTCTCTGGGAAGCTTCTCCTCCCCTCCAGCTCCAGCGTTCTCCGCCTGTCCCCGGGCTCCTGTTGTCCTTCCTGCTCACTCCTATTCCCGGGAGTCCACCCGTCAGTCTATGTGTAGCTCCTCGGATCAGAGATGGTCCAATTTCCCTCTGTATTCCCAGAGTCTGAATGAAGGGGAGAGAAGAGCCCTGTCCACAATGCTGCAGGAAACACAGCAGAACTGGGAATAGAGCCTGAGGTCCTAATAGTTCACCTTGAACTTTTCCTGGAGACCACACCACTGAGCATTCTCAACATATGTACACGCAGGTACGTGTGCACCTGCGCCGAGTCATGCCTCCACATAGCTAAGAATCTTACTGGGCACTTTACATGCCATGCCCTGTGCCGACTACTTCCATGTACTTAATTCTTAATTTGGTGAACAGAGCAAGAGAAGTATTATTTTTTTCCATTTTATGGATGATTTAACTGAGTCTGGGAAGAGTAAGATGAGAGGATATGGGCTGACATTTGCAGGGTCTAAGGCTTTTATACACAGTGTCTGAATTATTCATCACACAGAGGCTCAGAGACCTGAAATAATTTGCCCATGGTCACACAACAAATAAGAAGTAACACTAAAATTTAAAGGAGGGATTTATTATATTGGGTTGGCCAAAAAGTTTGTTAAGTTTTTTTTGTAAAATAAAAGACATAGTTTTCATTTTCACCAACAACTTTATGGATTTGGATATTTTGAGCATGTCAGCTATCTCCCTGTCATGGTGGTATAACGCTGAGTGTTCTCAATTAATGTCTTGATTTGATCACTATCTACTTCAACTAGTCCACCCAACTGTGGAGCGTCGTCCAGCAAGGAATCTCCAGCACGGAACTTCATGATCCACTTTTGATGTGTTTGAGCAGTCACAGCACCTTCTCCATACACTGCACAAATCTTTTGGCATTTCAGCTGCATTTTTACCTTTCTTGAAGTAATAAAGCATAATGTGCCAAAAATGTTGCATATTTTCTTCCATCTTCAATATTTAAATGGCTACCCCCAAATTCACCGATTTTGATTTTTTCTAAAATGCATGCTGATATGACAGCTGTCACAATATAATCGGACAAAATTGTTTTTGAATGAAGTTAAGACAACTAAGCACTACTAGAGCCACCTTATGGAAAAAGACCAAACAAACTTTTTGGCCAACCCAATACTATTCTCTTTTTTGTAAATGATTGGAATTTTACACAATAATTTTTTTTTTACAAAGAAGCCAGGTCTTGTTTTCTACATTATGTAGTAACTACTACATAATGCTACCTTCCAAAGGCTTAATGACTCAAAAAGGGAAAAATAATTTTTTCTTACCTTCCAGGGTGCTCAGATGCTCCAAAGCCAAAATAGGGGTGTTTCTACAGGTAGGTTTGAGATAGACAGCTTTGTAGAAAGGGGATACAATGGGGATCCTTTTCCTCCCATCAGGGTTTCCCTGTCTGGGGGCCAGGTGAATCGTGACCCACATATACTGACCTCCCAGAAGGTCATCCAGAAGTCCAAACTCTCCAATGGACATTATAGGGTAGGATCAACTGCCTTCAGGTAGGCGGATTTCTGAAGTTCACAGAATGGTGCACTCTCCCTCCCGGAAGCATGCCTGGGCCTTTCCCTTCCCACTCTTCTTCACCCACAGGCAGGAATCTCCTAAACTCCAAGGGACCCCACAAGACTTGCAACCAGGGGAGCAATGGGCAGGGCAGCTCGTCCCAGGCTAACTCCCTGAACCTGTCTTCAAGGCCCTCTTTCCTCTGACTTTCCAGTGAGCCAAAGAAGCCCTGCCTAGGCTGTTTCCTGATACTTCTTCTGTCCTAAGTCCTTCCTTGTTTTACTGTCCCTAGCTTTAATAACATAGTCTTTAAATAAACAAACAAACAAACAAACAAATAAATAAAGTTCATAGAACAGAGAGCTATTGCATCATAGCTGGATCCAGTCACTTCATTAAAACCCACCAAGCACTGAGGCAGGCCAGGGGCTTGGCACACTGTGGAACAAGACTGGTTCTTGTCCTTGAGTAGAACCCAGCCTGGTGGGAGACAGGGACAAACAGTGACAATACCGTGTGGTGTAGGAGAACAAGAAGATAAGGATGATGACCCCCACCCTCCCCTTAAAGGAGCCACACATTGTGTAGTTGAGGAGATGGGGAATCACAGCATTAGCTGGAGAAGAACAGAAGTACTAAAACGAAAAAGTCTCGAGAAGCCCAGGGAAGGGCAGGTTAAAGCCCAAGGTCACAGAGGCTGTGGGAGAGCATGAACTAAAGCCCAGGCCGTCCAGTCCAGGGCTCTTTCCATCCATCTTAACTGTCATGGGCCCCACTTCTGAGTTTTCAGTTCCAGTGCGGACCTGAAGGTCTAGGCTACCCTGGGCTGGTACTGCTCCCTTCAGTGGTACTGAATTCTCCTTTGTCTAGCACTCAGACCCTACATTCTGCAAAGCCCAGCTCCAATTTTCCTACCTTTAAGTTTTCCCAGACCATGCCTGCTTATATGGATCACTTTCTCCTCTGAACTCTTAAACCACTTATCTGATCACACACTTTTCACACATACATATGTGTCCAGAATCAGAGCATCACTAAAGATGCTTTGTGAAAGCCTAGAAAAGGAAAGGGTGATGATGGCGAGGTGTCAGGCTGGGTTCATATAAACGAAGTCATGCTTTTGTTCATCATGATTACCTGTTTGCTCAGTCAGGTGCAGTTAGGGCAAATGTGAACTTCATTAGACATTTGACAGGATGTCTCAGGACAACCCTGAAAACACGATGCAGAATGGGGTGCTGGATGCCAGGATAGTGTGGAGGTTTAGCAAGCGACTAGTGGACTAAGTGGACCTAGGGCTGGGGTAGGTGGGGGGAGTGGCAGGGTGCAGTAACTGACAGACCAGAGGTGACCTGGAAGGAAGTTTCCAGTGTCAACAAATAGGCCCGGTCCTCTTCAGCTTGTCTATGCCTGACATGGATTATCACGGTGACGGTCTGGTCTGTTCATCAGATCTGCAAATGTCAGGTTAAGGTGGGAAGGGTACCAAATACACCTGGTGGAAGGTGGACATTAAGAGCTGAGACAAATGAGATGAAAATTAAAGGAGATAAATGGGAAGTCACAGGTTTTGGAAAAGAGACAAAATGAAGATTGTTCTGGGAAGAGTGATCAGGACAGAAAACAGTTTGGAGCCTTGTGAGAAGAATGGTTTAAAGACCTGGAGGTTTAGGCTGGAGAAAAGACAGCTCAGGAGAACACATCTGCATTTTCAGGCAGCTGAACGACTATAAGCTCAATGATAAAATTAAGACCCTTGGAAGCAGACGTTGGCTGAATATAAGAAACTTCTGACCATTACAACACCCGAAGGTAGGACCTGAGCAGCCTCAGGAACGAATGAGCTCCCTGCACGGGGAATATTCAAGCACGTAGTGGACAGCCACTCGGTAAGTCTGCTACTTACACATCCCTTTACAGAGGTTTTTCAAGATTGTTAATTTGTGTCTGTTCGTTCATTCAAAGATACTTTTTGAGATCTTTCTATGCATCTGGCACCATGCTAGGTGCTAGGCATTCAAAAGCAAACAAGAAGACACAGTCCCTGTCCTTAAGGAGCTCCTGATCCTGCTGGGAGGAGTTTATTTCAAGGGTATCTTGTACCCGGACTACAGGCCTCAGCACAGGGAAGGCTGGTTTCAGCTTAGGTTAAATCAAAGAGTTCCTGTGGAAATTCAAACACATATTTGGCTACTAAAGGCCACCAAGAGTTTAATCAAGGCCAAATTACTTGCTTAAACCAACTATTAGCTGTGGGAAGAGAAGTGCACACTGAAACACAATTTGTGCTTTTTTGGTGCATTATATTTTGCTCTTACAGTCTGAATTTGGTCTTTGGCTGGGACTTGTAAGACAATCTGTAGGTACATAAACAAGTGGCTGTGGTGTCAGGGTGAAGTGATTTAGCCAGCAGGGCTACCCAACTCTCTATTTCTTACCCACCCTATGGGGACTGCTTCAGCACAGACATAAACATGCTCCTGCCGTTACCTTATTGCACTCGTCACATGGGGAGGCTAGAAGGCTTGATTCAGGGATATGATTGGATTTTAAATCCCAGTCTCACAGGATTTTAATTACTGGTCTGGGGCGGCAGGGATAGGCGCTGGCTGCCTTCGGATGGAGGAGGTCGATACGCCACTCCACAACATATTGAGCCACAATGCCTGCAGACTCTATTGCTCTATTTAATCATCTTTTGCAAAATTTACAGTGGAACAGGAGAGATCAATACGGAATTTATCACATTCTCTTGTAAATATGAGCCAGGAAAGAGTTCCAGGCAGTTTGTTACTGAGTGGGAGGGAACATGTCTGTGTACAGCTGGGCATTAAGAGATGAGACAAAATCCATTCTTCTTGGCATAAGCTACAGACGCTCAGCCAGTCCCTCCTAAGCCTGAAGGCAAGTTCAATGGGAAAAACACGGATTCATTCATTCATCCCATCAACCAACCAACACTCCAGAGCACCTATTTTATGCCAGACCCTGTGTAGGCTCTGGGGATTCCAACTGGAATTCTAGCAGTGGAACCTGAGCAAATTACTTAACAGTCTGGTGCATTTATTTATGTAGATGATAAGAATATCAAACTCGGAATTATTTTAAGTATTAAAAAACATAAGAGCCTTAGTGCAGAGCTTGAAACATACAGTGAGAGCTCAATAAATGATACCTATTGTTATTTTTACTATGTTTACCATTATCAGGCACTCCTTCCCACAGCGTGTCCCACCAGTGGTCCATGTACAGAAATGGGGTATTGTGCGAAGAGCCAGCCACCCACCCAGCAGCCAGAAAAAAGAGTGGGGCGGCCTTCCACAAGTTAGAGCCCTGGCCATGGGCACTGGCAGCAGAATCAGAGGAGCAGGGGCTAAAGGGTGTGTGAGGAAGGGATACATGTTAAGCTCAGTTTTTCTTCAAGGCTTCAGTTGTAATCTTTAAAACGATAAAACAGCCTCCCAAAATTGCTGTGGGGGAACAGAGTGAGAAGTGATTCTTTATGTGGGCAAACCAGGGAAAGTTACACAAAAGAGACATAAATGGATTGGCTCTTGAAGACTAAGTAAAAGTTTGGTAAGTGGAGAAGTGGGGAAAGGACATGCATCCCAGGTAGAGAAACGAGAATGAGCGGAGGTTTGGAGGCAGGAAAAACCCCAGGCTAGGGAGTGAGCTGCTGAGTGGGCCTGTGGCAGAGACAGCTCTGGTCCCTCCAGGCCGATCCAACGGAAGGACGGCAGAAGATGCGTGGTGGGCTGCAGAACCGTGCATGGTGGGCTAGACACCTGGGCTACTCTTACAGGCACCGGGAACTGAAGGTTTTCAAACAGGAGTGACAGGGTTTTGTGAGCTAGAGGCTGGTTTGAAGGGGAGCCTGGTGATAGGGGACCAACAAGAAGGCTTTTAACACTAGTCCAGACAAGAGTAATGAAGTCTGAATTCAGTCTCCTCTGTAGCGGAGACAGAGGAGAGAGAATGGACTTGAGAGAAAATTCTAAGAAAGATGGAATTAGTGGAAAGTAAAGGCAAAGTCAACAGACTTACTTATAATATATCCTTGTTTGGGTGACTGTAGATGATGGTTCTGTTCACTGAACAGGGAACGAAGAGAGCTGGCTTTGGATGCACTGAGTATGAGATGTCGACAGAATATGAGGATCAGCAGAGGACTGGAGACATGAAAATGCCTGGTCTGTTCTAAGACAAATATGCAGGCCACTCTGGGTAGAAAAGAGGTGGCATAAAAGCATGGAAATGAATGTTCAAGACACCTCAAAATTCGGTGGGGAAAGGACAAAAGCAAAAACCGCTGCCAAGGACCTCTGTCCAATGCAAACTGAAGGTGGGGTTTCCAGATGAGGGATAATGCTCTGAACAGCATGTGACACGGGCACTGTAGGAATGGGGACTGTCAGCTCATTTTCATTTTGGGCAAGTTTCCTGGAAGTCATGGGCTTTCAGGAGGCCAGCCCCATTTCTCCCTCTCCCCACAGTCCAGCACGGACTATTCCCAGAGGTGGCAGCAGGCCCTGTGACCAAAAAGCAGCTGGGAGCAATTGTCAGTGGCAAGGGAAAGGCTCTGGATAAAGCCGAGTTCAAAGTGGACTATAATAAGAGCCTGGGTCCCTGGGCTTCTGCAACCCCCTCCTGGAAACGACAGCTGAGGCCACGGCAGCCGAGCCTGGGGTCTGGGCTGGATTTAGCAGTCATAATTATACTGCTGACGTCTGGGGCAGAGCCACAGCCTGCAGAAGGCGACAGCTTTTGTTCATGCACTAAAAACACATCGTCTTCAAACATGCTAATCTCACGTCTGCTTCCACCTAACAGCATTGAAGGGAGGCTGAGGAAAGGGCACACAATGCCCACACATCTGGCTAATTCAGTTACAAGGCCAATCAATCTTGATGGGTTGTCTATACAACTCCAGTCACCCCAAAGGACTAAGCTGACCAGATGTTTAAGCTTCTGTTGACCAGTCCAGGCCTAATGTCCATAGCAGGGAAGAGGGGTTTATCAAGAGTTGGCTTAGGCTTCCACTCACACATCTATTCTCAACGCTACCTACAGCCTTCTGCTCGGATGAGAAGTACAGGAAGGTGGTGGGCGAGCCAGGCTCACTGGAATCCTCACACCTTAACGAGGACAGGAGGCCTTATTTACAGACGGCTTTGAGAACGCCTGCAGAAAGAGAAACCAATAAAATGCTTTTGCTAATTGCACTTCGCAGTATGGAGAGAATCAGGAGCGGAGAGGGAATATCGTTTACTATGACATTAAATGCCACAGGCTATAGTTCTGGGCACAGAAACTATTCATCTGCTGATGTCTTCTTTCCAACCCCCATCAAGCTTGAAGGAACTGTTCATCTCCCTCATACAACTGTTGCTTTTTTTAAAAACCAGAGGCCACTGCCAAGAAGGACTTCTTCAATTAATGCTTTTTCCTTTACAGCCAACCACAGAGACCAGGCAACAGTCACCAAAAATAAAAGTGGAAGAGAGTAGTGGGGAGATTAGGAGGAAGGAGAGGGCAGGGAACAGGCTTGCAGTCTATACCAGGGGGATCATTTTCCACCCAGAGCATCTTGCTGGTGCGAATGATTCCCCTTTTTTTTGTGAGTGTTTTTTCCTAATTAATTCTAAGGACTTCACCATGTTTGTCTGAGTTGTGGCTGGCATCGCAAACCAGATAAACAGACTTGCGTAAAGGAAAGCTCTGATATTTTTAGAAAGTGGAGAGAGAAAAGTACAAATTAGAAACGGTATTTTTGCTGTGACAGCCTGCGCCCAGAACAGTGCCTGGCACTCGCGGGAGTTTAATAACTGAGTAATTGCACCCCAGTTTCGATACAGCTGGGCTGTGTTCCTTTGACCTGGTTTTCTGGAGAGGCCTTCTGTCATCCCCGGCAATCCCACTGGGCAAAATCACTCAGAGATCAGGAGACTCTCCTGTCAGCGAGAACAAGCAAGGAGGAAGTGGTGTTTGGAGGTCAGGGAACAGGCCTGACTACCACACCCAGCAACCTCTTCTTCCTTCTCCTCGCAGCTGCAGCAGTCGATGCTGTGACTGACTCTGCCTCCTTCTGATTCTTCTCTGCCTTGATTTCCATTACACACCATACCTATAACTTGGTCTCCTTCATAGGTTTCTGTTCATTCTTCTGTCCCAAGTTATGGGTGACACCCACGGCTGAGTCCTCAACCCCATCTCTTTCTTTCTGATGTGTTCTCCTTTAAAAAAAGAGTTCCAATTTGCATAGTTTAAACTACCCTAGTGGTTCTCAATCCTAACTGTGTGTTAGGATTATATGGGAAGTGTTAAAACTTTATCAACCCCAAATGGGAGAAAATATTCGCAATATATATGACAGATAGAGGGCTAATATAATATAATTAATGTGTAAAAAACTTTAAAAAATCAAAAGAAAAACAAAGACCAAAAGTTCTAGTAGAACGTACAAAAGACGTGACCTCAAAAGGAGCTATAAATTGGCTCTTAAATATGAAATAATACTCAGCTTCACTCATAGTAAGAGAATCAAACTAGAACGACACTGAGATACTACTGCATTGGCCAAAAAGTTTGTTTAGCTTTTTTCTGCAGCTGGCTGTAAGAGATCTGATCAGATCACTAGGAGGGAGTGGGAAAGGACGGTAGGAGGAGGTTGTCCGAGGCAAAGGTAAATAGCCCAGACGGGACTGGCTGAGAAGCTGAATGCCTCCAAAGCCCATTGAATGAGGGCGAGAAGATTTGAAATAAAAGAGGCGCTCTCGGGCTCTCAGAGGGGCACTGGCTCTCCCTGGCTCTTGGGCTCTTCCTAGAGGACGCCTGGACGGCCGTGCTGCAGCTGCCTGCATTTCCCAGTAGGTAGTATTTTGGATGGGAAGGAAGCACGGACACAGCCTAGGGTCGGGCTGGCCTGGCAGAGGGTGGCAGGTGCATTCTTTCAGTGTTCTGGGGGGGACAAGGTCTGAGGCGGAAGCCTGCCGTTCTTCCAAAATTGTATAGATTTTGTATCTGATGTTGTTTTAGTTTATAAATTAACCCTATGGAAGTAACTAAAAACTAACAGGGGGAATGCTAGGAGAACGTAGGTATTAGAGTTTTTAGCTTTAATTGATAGTCACCGAAGTGACTATTTCTGAATAAACACTCATTTCTTTTATCACCAAACCTTTGCCTGTGGACTTTTCCCTAGCGGTTGGCAGTGGGCAGCAGGACCAGTAGTAACAGTAACAGTACTGCTTAGTTGTCTTTAACTTCATTTGAAACAATTTTGTTAGACTGTACTGTGACAGCTGTCAAATCAGTGTACATTAAAAAAAGCTTATCAAAATTGGTGAATTTCTGTGCAGCCATTTTAATACTGAAGAAAATACACAATATTTTTGGCATATCACACTTTATTATTTCAACAAAGGTAAAAACACAACTGAAATGCCAAAAAAAGTTTTGTGCAGTATATGTATGGAGAAGGTGCTGTCACTGATCAAATGTGTCCAAAGTGGTTTGCGAAGTTTCTTGGTACTCCTGACATTTTGGTCAAATAATTAATTTGGCCGATAATTTGGCCAAATTGCTGTGGGACTGTCTCATGCATTGGAAGATGTTTAGCAGCACCCCTGGCCTCTACCCACTAGAAGCCAATAGCAGGAGATAGCTGACATACCAAAATATCCAAATCAATAAAGTTATTGGTGAAAGTGAAAACTGTGTCTTTTATTTTACGAAAAAAACTAAATGGACTTTTGGGCCAACCCAATACATCTCACCTATAAGACTGCAAAAATCCAAAAGCTTGACAACACACTCCGCTGGAGAGGCTGTGAGAAAACAGGCAGTTTATACATTGCTAGTGTGAATGCAAAATGGAACAATTCCTATGAAGGAATTGTTCATAATATCTAATCAAAGGACATAAGCACTCACCCTTTGACCGTTACAAGGACATACTGCCTACATTCCCAAAATACACATATGAGAGGTTATCCACTGTATTATGATTTGTAATTGCAAAATACTGGAAGCCTCAATGTCCAAGCATAGGATGTATGTGGAACCTCGGTTCTTGAACTTAATTTGTTCTGAAAAACTGTTTGAGAAGTGATTTGTTTGAAAATGGAATATCCTTTTTTTGTCGCCTGACAGGTGCATGACTGATGATAAAGGTATCAGCATGAAAGGGATGCTGGGTAGAGAATTAAGACCTTACATTTTGTTAGACAACAGGGACACTTTTTCCATGAACAACTTGGTTAAGAACCAAGACCTTTGAGAACGGATATTTGACTTTATAGAGCACATACACAGAATGAAGTATCACGTAGCTGTAAACAAGAATGAGGAAGAGCTCTGAATTGATATCGAGTGATTTCCAAGAAATATGGCTAGGTAAAAAAAAGTAAACTGCAAAATAGCATATATAGTAGGCTACGTTTTATGTAGGAAAAAAGGGAAAACAAGAAAACAGATAGCCCTGGCCAGTGTGGCTCAGCTGGTGGAGCATCATCCTGTAAACCGAAAAGTCGCCGGTTCGATTCCCAGTCAGGCCCATGCCTGGGTTGAGGGTTTGGTCCACGGCAGGGGCGCGCACGAGAAGCAGCCAATCGATGCTCCTCTCTCACACCCAAGTTCCTCTCCCTCTCTCTCTCTTCCTTCCCCTCTCTCTCAAATCAGTAAGTATGCCCTTGGGTGAAGATAAAATATAATTCGGTTGTCTATAATACTTTATAATTATTTTAAAAATACATATATTTGCTTATACAAAGAAACAACAAAATTGGTATCATGGGGGTCAGAGCTCCCTGAGGGAAGTGGAAAAAGTTGAAAGGGATACAAGAGGAGTCTCACTTCTCTGAGTTCATCTTTTTGTAGTTTTTAGTAAAAATAATGTTCTACATATTCAACAAAATTAAAACAAAGACAGGCAGGGGAGAAAAACTCTAGAACTGAAAGCAAATCAAAACAAAATTAACCCAACTGTATTTCCAATGAGTAACATAAACATACCAACGGGGAAAAAAACCACCCAAATAACTTATGAACCCAGTATCTGAGTATACATACCCACGGCCCTCCATGAAGTCAAGATGAGGACTGCAAACAGATTCTGACCTGAACTCTTGTTGGAAGGCTTGTTTTCTATGGATGAAGCAAGTCTGAAGTTTTTAAAGATGCAGTACTGGATTAAGCAAATGAATAAACGAATCAGTGCTGTTTGCAGCCAGCATTCTTGCTGTGGAAGAAGGGCCGTAACACGAAATGTGTAGAGACAAGAACGAACCCTGCAGGGGGGACTGGAATGGAAGGGACTGACACTGGTTTCTAACGTATGCAGGACGTGCATGTGCATGTGTGTGCACATGCCTATCCAGGTACGCGCACCTCATGATGAATGTGCATGCACATGGATATGTGCTTCTATATACTTCTTGGCTCTGTCGACAGACAGGGCAATGATCACAGCTGGTGCTTAGATTCCATCTTGGGGCTCCTCCAAGGAATGGCTGATTCCAGAGGAGCAGTGAGGTGGACATTAGACTGAAACATGTTATGCCAAAAAACATGAAAATGCTAAAAAATGCGGGGGTATATTACACTGGCCAAATGTGAGACAATTTCAGCATCAACATAGCAAAGGACAGAAATGAAGTACAGAACACTGAAACAGGGGTGTTCATGAGTACATTTTGACGATGAATAGATCAACAGGGAAGAAGGGTTCCTGCCTACTACAGGGTGCCGAGGGCTAGCCGACCGTTGTGAAGTGAAGTGCCGGGGTGGGGAACGAAAGAAAGTGTTTATTTTCCAATCATCATATAAAGACTGGTTCAAGAAAGAACCATCAACAGACAGTGAGTCCAGGGGAAAATTCTGATGAGTAGGATATCCATCCGCATGACCTTAAAAGTGTCTCCCCATAAACTACTTATCAATGTCGAGAGAAGAAGTAATGACGATACAGCAGAAAAACTTGACAATACTTGGGTAGGAAGTGGGAGTAAGACTTTTCACTGAAACCCTTTTGAATTCTGTACTGTGTGCAAGTACTAATTATTCAAAACAGAAAGGCAAATTAAACATTTATAAAATATCTCTGAATGTAGTAGGCATGATAATGGCCCCTCAGTGATGTCCACCTTCTAAGTCCTGAAACCTGTGAACATGTTAACGGACTCAGCAAAGGGCTATTAAGGTTGCTCATCAGCTGACTCTGATGGGAAATTACCTCGGCGCATCCAGGAGGGCCAATGTAATCACAAGGGCCCTTATACATCAAAGAGGGAGGAAGAGCAGTCTGTGTCAGAGTGACGAAATGGGACTCCGCTGACCACTGCTGGCCTGCAGGTGGAAGACGGCTATGAGACAAGGAACGTGGGCAGCCTCTAGAAGCTGGAAAAGGCAGGAAAGCAGAGTCTCTCTGAGTCTCCAAAAAGGAATGCAACTTTGCAGACGCCTTGATTTTAGTCCACTGAGACCTATTTCAGACTTATGTCCGGAACTGTAAGATAATAAGTTAGGGTTGTTTTAAGCCACTAAGTTTGGGATAATCTGTTTACAGCAGCAATGAGGAGGATACATAAGAAAAGTTACAGTGGTTGCCCTTGCCAGGTAGCTCAGTTGGTTAGAGTGTTGTCCCAATATGCCAAGGTTGTGGGTTCGATTCCCATTCAGGGCACATATAGGGGTCAACCAATGAGTGCATGGAAAGCTGGCACAACAAATCAATGTTTCTCTCTCGAGTCAATTAAATAAAAAAATTTTTTAAAAAGTTACAGTGCTTGCCTCTGAGGAGGAAGATCAGGAATGTAGAAGGGAGACTTCCTTTCCACTATATATCCTCTATACTGCTTGAAAAATTATTTTATTTTGTACATTTTTAAAGTAAAAACCACTAAAGTCACTAAACAAACAACAGTCACTTCAGGAGCTCTCTACTGATTTCAAAGTTAAGTACAGGTCCTCTGGGGCTCATCCCCAAGGCCCTCCACATTCAAGCCTCCCTACTACCCCCAACCCAGCAGGTGGCCAGTTCCTACCGGTTCTCTGACGTGCAAGGCTCCTTTCTGTTGCTGCATCACCTAAAAAGCTTCCCTCCTTCCCTCTGCCTGTATGAATTCTCCCCATCCTTTGGGTCTGCCTCCAGTCCCTCCTCCTCCATGAAGCCTTGTACAACATCAAAACTGATGTTTCTCCTCCTCACTCATGACTTATTCTGGCCTTTGCTTACGTTTAATTTAGGGTCCCGTTACTTACCATGCAGTGCACTTTGTGTATGGGCCTTTTCACCACACTAGCATACTACAGGGTGCAGTCTGAAGGAAGGGCCTGTATCTTTTTCTTTTTTCTTTCCCATAATGCCTACTGCCCATTTACTCAATAAATATTTACTGAGTACCTATCGTATGCTAAGGAGAGTGCAAGGTGCTGGGAATATAAGCACAGATCCAGACCCAACTTTCAGGGAACACATTGTGTGGTGAAGGAGAGAACTATTAATCAAATACCCACATAACTACATGCTGTGTTAAGTGTGGTAAAGAAGTTATACAGGATGCTTTAAGAACATATATTGGAGGAACCTAGAAGAGGGGATACTGGTGGTTAGTCAGCTATAGGAAAATAATTAATAGTTGTTGAATAAGTAAGAATACTTAATTTGCAATTAAGTAAATCAAGAGGGCAATATTCAGTCAAAATCACAAAACATGAAATGGAAGGGAGCTTTGAGATTGCAGGCCAACTATCGAATTTTACAGATGGGGAGATGAGGCTCAGTGAGGAGCAAGGGACTTGCTCAAGGTCCAACAGCAAGGTCAAGTTTGCACCAGGTCGCCTGCACACAGGGTTCATTACTTCGAGGAAGTCTCTGAAGGACTCCTGAAGCGACAAGCTCCCTTCTTCTGCTACATTTAAAAGAATTCCTTTCTCAAACTATGTTCGGGAAGAAGTCTGTGGCATAAACCTTCAAGAGCACCTCTATGCTAGAAGCAAATGCTTTATATGAAGGGTTCTAGCCCATCTGATCCTGGGATGGGCCTTTGCTACTATTTGCAAGCTCTGACCTTCAGATTGATGTTTTCCCTTCTTAAAGCTACAGTGCTGCCCTTTCTCTGTGCATTCTACCCAAGAGCACATGCTCTTGGTGGAGCATGAGTGGGCTGGCAAAGGGCAGTTGACCCTGCCTTGGGAAATCCTAATCGGCTCTGCTTCTAGGCCCAGTGCAGGTGAAGGAGAGCATGCTGCACAAAACAGATCTGGCCCAGCTGATGCTGACCTCTCCCTCACCCAGGGTAGTCTCGGCCTCCAGCTGCCACTGTTTGGCGGTGATGAGGTCATGCCGGATACCAGCCAGGCTCATCTGAGGACTGTTTGGAGCTGATTAAAGCGTTGATGAACTGCGGGTGCCTGGATGGCAGGTGGCTCTGGAGAGCTTGGGCTCTGGTGACCAGGCACTCATCTCTAACTCAACCGAGCAGCGACTTCTGTACATCCACAGGATCTGGGATACAGAAATGCCTTTCGGTGGAGGTCAGCAGGGACAGTTCTTCATTTTGTACTGGGTAAGGGGCTAACTTAGGCGAAGGGCAGAGGACAAAACACAGGGTCACTGAGGGCCCCTTTTAGCCCTGACCTACCACATGGACTGCAATTAAACACCACAGAGCCTCTCGATTCCCCACAGTGCCCCCAATTGGACCGCTGGGTCCCTTTAGGTGACTATTGGCCAACCTGCTTCACGGGATTTTCCCAAGTGACAGGCTAACATCTACAGGTCTCAACATATATGCCATCTGCTCAGGGAAGACTGCACCCTTCCTTAATAATACTTGTCTAAATGGTAATTAGCTAATAAATTTTTAAATTATTTGCCTAATGTCTATACTCTGACAGACTTTAACCTACACACAGATGGGGAGTACAGTAAATACTTGCTAAAGTAATAATAGGAAATCAATAAAAAGACAAGTATGGGTAAGAAAGTTTGACAGGTAAGTTTGAAGTACTGTTCTTTAAATGGGAAATTATGTACCCAAGAGAAGGACTCCTCCTACCCGCCACTTCATGGGGTCAGTCAGGTCCTCCTGGCTTTCTTGTAACCAATCACCCTTCCAAGCCAACCTTTTCTGGTTTTGAGAGGCAAGGAGGATTTTTTCTTTTTCCTATTTAAAATTTTACTGATGTAATTCAAATGCCATAAAGCTCACCATTTAAAATACACAATCTAGTGGTTTTTAGTGTATTTTCAGAGTTGTACAACCATCATCACCTAATCTAATTCTACAACATTTTCATCCCCCCCCAAAGCAATCTTGTGCCCACCAGCAGTCGCTCCCCGTCACTCCAACAACTACTGGCTTGGAGAGTTTTTAACAACAGGAGAAAGTCTCGAGTGTTCAATTATCTGACATGGTCTCTTCATCATACAGACGAAAAAAGTGGTGCCAGAGAGGGCAGATCACAGTCCCCAATGCCTGCACCCCAGTGATGGCTGCGCTCTGACCTCCCTGCCGTATAGCACACTGTGTGCCCAAACCGCCCACCCACCGGACTTCAAGCCACTCGAGGACAGAGGACATATCCTGCTCACTTGTCTCCCCTCCCTGCCCGAAGTACCACTACAGCGGTGATGCTTAAAGTGCGCTCCACGAACTTCGCTACCAGGTCTCGATGCGTTAAGAACAGTAAGTGAGAGTAAGAAGTGTCTAGAAGCTTTTACAGTGACTTAGAGTAATTTTACATCTGTTGAACCTAAATATACATTTGGGCCTGTATTTTGTATGCCTTTTTAAAGTATAATTTTTCTGATAATTTGTATTGGATTTTATAAAAGTATTGGTTCATGACAGATTACAAATTCAAACAGCAGCAGCAAAAAGATACAGGTCTTTCACGGACTGTTTGAGCAGCACTGTCTTAAAGCAATCCACTCCCCACTCCTCTGCTTCCCCCTTTCCCTGTTTCATTGACGCTCTTGTGCGGGTTCCTCTACTCATCCTCACGTCTGAAGTGTAGGTTCTCTCACTGCGTGCTTGGCTGCTTGAGCTCTATACCTTCCTACGCACAGCTCGCAGACTCTGCCAGCTTCCATCACCAAGAGACTGATAACTCTCAAATTTTCATGTCCAACTTAGAGCTCCTTCTCTCCTGAGCTTCAGACCCATTAATCTAACTGCCTGCTACACATCTCTCTCTGAGTGTCCAACAGGTTGTTGGGTTAGTCAACAGCTATTCACTAATCACCTACTAGATGCTAGCTGTGAGTTTTGTTCTAGGAGCTATAAATATAACAGTAAAATAAAGACATAAGGTCTTTGTGATCACAAGGTAGCGGGGGAGAGAGACAATTAACATGCAAACAAATGAACATGGTCATCTTAGGGACTAATCAGTACCATGAAGAAGATGAACGGGGTAGTACGATATAAATGGACTGGGAGAGCTACTTTTATGAGGGTGGTCAGGGAAGGCCTTTCTGAGGAGGGGCCATTTGAGTTTGGGCCCCAATTCCCTATGGGTAGAGTGCTCCCACCAGTGGGAGAGGTAGGTACAGAGGCCCTGGGATGGGCAGGAGATCGGTGTGTCTGGGGAACAAGAGCAGGCCTGTGTTACTGGAGAACAGAGAACAGGGGAGAGTGGCTGGAGGGGAGGCCGCAGAGGCAGGCAGAATCTAGGTTACAGAGGGCCTCGTAGGCTCTGGTAAGGAGTCTGGATTTCATTTTAGTTCCAGTGGGAAGCCAGTGGAAGGTTTTAAGTAGGAGCACGACAAGATAGATATTTTAAAAAGATCCCTCTGGCTGTTATTTGGAGGATGGATTTAAGCAGACAGGAGTGGAAATGATGAGACTAGTCAGGAGGCTGTGGTGATCATCCCACAGAACTGGGTTATCACCCCAAAGTGGGTAAGAGTTAGGGCAACGGAGATGCCATGAAGGACATGGGTTCAGCATGCACCCTATTATTTATTCGAAATACTTTGTTTATTTATTTTTAGAGAGATGGGTAGGGAGGGAGGAAGACAGGGAGAGAAACATCAGTTGATTGCCTCTCGCACACCCCCAGTCAGGGACCTGGCTCACAACCCTGACTGGGAAGCGAACTGGTGACCTTTTGGAGTGCAGGTGGGCACTCAATCCACTGAGCCACACCAGCCAGGGCCAACGTGCATTTTAGAAGGACAACGGACAAGACCTGTCGAAGGACTTCACTGGCAGTGTAAGGGAAAAAGAAAATTCAAGGATGACTCAAGCTCCAAGGGCTGAAAAACTGGGTAGATGATAGTATCATTTACCGATACGGAGAAGCCTTGGGAGATGCCAATTTTGGGGAAAAAACAGAAGCGTATTTTGGCCATGTCTACAATGAGACGGAGGAAAGAACAGGAGCTGGGGACAAGGACTAAGCAGATAACAATCAATCTCTTTGAGGACGTCTACCGTAAAGGGATGCAGGAATGAGTAGCAGCTAGAAGTAGAAATGGGTTCAAAGGAAGCTGTTAGTCTGCTTTGTTGTTTAAGGTGGGTGATGTTGGAGCATGTTTTCATGCCGACAGGAATGAGCCAGCCGAGACGGGAGAAGAGAGATGGGGGCTAACTGGAGGAGCGAAGTTCTGGAGGAGGCACAGGAAAGAGGAGCTCAAGCCCAAATGCAGGGTTGATCTTAGGAACTTTTTTCTACTGTGGAGGAAGGAAGCCAGGACGCAGGAGACACTGCAGGAGGCTGGTGGATGTGACAGTGGGGAGATGAGGTAGTTCCTTTCTGATTGCAATCTATTTTCTGCATGAGGTCTGAGGCGATATCATTAGTTAGGAGTTGGGGAGGGAGAATGCTGGAGATCTGAGGAGAGAGAAGACAGATGTTAACAAAACTGTCTTGGTCCAAAATGAGACAGTGATTTTACTCACAAAGTACAGTGCTATGGTTGCATTGCTGAGATTCACGGACATAAATGCAAAGTGAGTCCAGTTAGTATGGTTGTGTGATTTCTTCCTCCAGCAATATTCAGCTTTTCAGATACAGACATGAAGTAAAAAAGAAATTGCATTTCAGTAGCATTAGCATTTCATCAGGTGAGTACAGAGGAGGGAGAAGCAAGGGAGTAGTTAGAATGCTGGACCGTGGAATCTAAACGACGGAGGGAGAAAAGGAGGGAAGGAAAGAATGTCTGACACAGAACCGGTCACCCCCCTGTACCTCTGTTCCACCCATACCTCCTTTTGATATTCCTTACCCCGGTACAGGCACACACCACTTACCCAGCCATCCAGTCCGGAACCTGGACCTCCCCTGACTCCTGTTCCTCTTTCACCACCTGATCTTAGGGATTCTCTGCTTAAATCTCTCGGAGACCATTCTTCTTCTCTCCTTTCCCACTGTCTTATTTTAGGCCTCGTCTAGACAATTATAATAGCTTCAGATGAAATATTTCCCCTTTCTCCAATCACACCCCTTCTAATCCATTTTTTCTATTTTCTTTCACATATAACAGATATATAGAAAAGTGCAAAATATGCATAAAGGGACAGTTCAATGAATTTTGGCAAGGTGGACACGCCTGAGTTTCCAGCACCTAGATAAAGGAACAGAGCATTAAGCATCCCAGAAACCCTCTGAGTCACTTATGACCTACCCCCTTGAGGGTCACCACTACTGTGACTACTCCGACCACCGGTCCGTTTTGTCTGTTTTGAACTTTACGTGTAAGTGCAGTCACACTTCCACGCCTGGCGTGTATCCAGAATATCTCGTCTGTGAGACTCATCGTGTTGTACAGGGCAAGAGCTCATCTGTTCACTCATTCTCTCTATTATTCCACTGTGTGAACATTCCATCATTTATCATCTATTCCATTACTGATAAACAGTTTTGAAATTTATAAGCCTTCCCTCCCCTAAATCTTAATGGTTCCCACTGGAGGATAACGCCCAGTTTCCTGAGCAGAGCTTAGGTTACAGACCTTCCTTACTGGCTCCTGCTTTCCCTTCCTGCTTTCTGACCCTTCCATCCAAACCTTACAGACCAGCTCTTCCGAGTCAAGTGTGCTGCTTCCTACTCCGTGCCTCTGAACGTGCTGGGCCCCTGCCTTCCCCCCTCACCTGCCTGGTAAACCCCCACTCGTCCTTTAGGACCCAGCGCAAACGTCATCTTTCACACCCCGCTCTCCCCGCCCTCCCCAGAGTGTAAAAGGGGTGTCTTTGTGATCCCTCAGCACCTTCTATATATCTCCCTTAACACACCAGAGCGCAATTCTTCGTTAAAATGTCTGATTTCCTCACTGAACTATGAGCTCCTTAAGGGCAAAGACCATGTCTGGATTATTTGTTATTTCCCTGGTGCCAAGGGTGGCTACTATAACTTCTCTATTTTAGTGGTGAAGAGAAAGAATTTGCCTACAGGACAAAGATTTGTTGGGGACAGGGTCAGAACTTCTGATCTGGGGCCCAGTGTCCTTTCCTCTTCTCTGCACTGCTTGCTGGCAGGAATCGGAGGATGAAGTTTCCCCCGAGGACAGCTGGAGGCGAAGCTGATTCCCTCCACATCTGGCACTCCAGCCAGATGGACAGACAGTGAAGTGGAACAAGAAACGGAACCCTAAGTTTCAAGCCCAGACAACAGACTGACAGGCTGTTGAAGAAGAAGGTCAGCACTGGAAAGGCTCTTTGCCTCAGGCGGGCATGGTGGGGAATTTAAAGACTCATTTGATGGTGGCTGGTTCACACTGACTGACAACCGGGCCACGTGCAAGGAAGGGGGGCACGGAAGAGCCAGCCATGAAAAGGAGGCAGGGAAGAGGACAAGGGAAGCCCTGGGGAAAACGCTATTAAGTTTCATAAATCTCAAGTGTTTCCGAGGTGATGAGCACCAGTGCCTGAAAAGGCAGCGTCACTGTGACTATAACGAGAAGGAAGACACCAGCAAAGAGGCGAAGCTCTTACAAAACAGGATACACGGACACAGAGAGCAAGTGGGAGAAGCAAAGACGCCACATCTGCAGTGACATGCACATCTCCAGTGGCTACGGAGAGTCATCGGTGGATCCAAACATGAACTAAACTATGTGCAGGGCACTGTGGCAGAGGAGGCAGAGACAAAAAGCCAGTCCTGGACCTCAGTTTACCTCAGTCTAGTATGGGGGACTAGACCCAAATTCCAGGGAACAGGGAAGACTTCAGAAGGAGGCTGGCATGAGAACTGGGGACTGACTGGCAGAAAGAATTCCACCAGGCTTCGAAACAAAGTCTTAAAGGGACGTGAGAGAGGAAAGGCGCTGAGGTGGGAACACCGAGTTGACACTAGTGTGGCAGGAGTTAGGGCAGCACTGGGGGGAGCAGTTAGCCGAGGGTCAGACTGGGACAACTCTAAAACCAGGTTAAAAAGTTAGGATGAGTAGGATTCTCTTTTAGTTATGTATTTTTTAACAAATGAGCACTGAGTGTTTTTGAAGTTAGTAAGAGATATCACATATAAAGTGCCTACTCTGTAGAACCTGTACGTGTCCTAATCCCGAGAAAACCTTAGAAGGCAGGTAGTATCACTCCATTGCCAGGTGAAGAAAGATAACCTCAGAGCGGTCCCTGCTTGCCAAGGGCCACAGCTAGGAAGTGGCAGGGCTGGTATTCAGATCCTGACTCCACAGTTCATGCTCCTTCCTTGCAGCCTGTCTCAACTGGGATTTGTCCTTTGAACCACACATGGGAAATTATTTGAGTAATGTAGTACCATCTCAGACACCTGGGAGAAAAGCTAATTCCTTGTGTGTGATGGAGGCCTTATAGCATTAGGACTCAATTCTTTGGGGAACCCTGTTCAGAAAGGCTGTCATGGTTAGATATGTTTTAAGAAATGGATCTGGCAGTGAGGTCCCATCCACCTTAACAGCCCTGGAACTATTAGGATCAGTTCTAGGGGATTAGGGAAGGAGGCTTCCCATCTTCCCAACCATCCTGCTTCTTCCACTCTCCATCCCGCCAACATTTTCTTGCACTTGGCAGTGCACATGCTAAAGAAGAGGCTTCCTGCTCTAAACCAGCAACACAGGTTTTCAGAGATGAAAACCACAGGGGCCTGTGCACCCACTTTTCTGTGGAGGTCAGAGGTAGAAAATTGGCACCAGTGAATTCAGAGCCTTTCCATAAAAATTGTCTGGCAAACTCCCATTACACTTCCTGATAAAACTAGGCATCCTCTCCTCCGGGAAGCTTCCTGTGACTGACTCCCCTCTCTGTTCACCAGGTAGAAGCAGGTATGTCCTCCTCCATGCCCCAGAGCCCCTTGTCCAGCCCCCTGCTGGAGCACTTATCCAGTGGTCACTGCCTGTTTCTGTATCTGGCTCCTCCGCCAGTCTCCGAGACTCTCATGGTCAGAGACAGTTTGCTTGATTCAACCTAGGATGTCCTGAGGCCCATGGTCTCAGAGATAGCCAATGGCTTAGCCAGAGTCACATTATGGAACTGAGATTTAAACCCAAGCTGGTGTTCTTTTCACTGTCTCGGGAGCCCCCTGAAGATGTGGTAAGCACCCAGCACAACACTTGTAAGAGTTCAGAGACGGCGCTCCCAGAGTGGACCAGACCACCAGAGGAGGCTTCCGAAGAAAGGGGGGCCTTAAAGAGTCAGAGGATCTAGATGAGAACAGAGGGCGCACGATGGTGTTTTAGGTGGAGGTGGTGGGGTGCAGAAACAGAATTAAGAAGCCTTTAGTTAAGATTACAGGTTTCATGAAGGGAAAACAGGATCACAGCTGTCAGGTGAGAGTCTGATTTCTTTATACAACCATGGAGCATGGGACAGGGGCTTGTACAGATGTTATCATTAACCCTCATGCTATCCCTATCATACTTCTCAGGTTTTATTTACGGACAAGAAAACTGAGGCTTAGAGAGTTAGGGTAACATGTCCAAGGCAATACCTGTAGTAGGGTGGGGAGCTGGGATTCTGAAGATGTCCTCTCTAATACTCTATATTGCCTCCTAAGGGGGTCAGAGAACTTCCCACATTAGCATACTGACACTGCTGCCTGGACTTCCACCCAGCTCTCCATGGGGACTGCTAGGCACGGTGGGGCCAAGAACAGCTGCCCCCTCCGGCTCTAACCATCTAGGATCTGAGGATCCTAAGTCCCTGTGGACTAAGCAATTTCAAGGACAAGGACTCTGGGTCGACTTCGTGAACACAGGCTGGCCCCTTGATGTCACAGAGAGCACTTTCCTCTCTTTTGCTGAAGCAAAGCCAGTGGCAAATAAAGGCTAAGAAAGCTGGATAGTAAGGAAGGCAGACCCTCCTGCCTTCCCTGAAACCCTTGGATAAGGTCAACTGAGGTCAAAAGATGTTGGAAATGTTACTGGTAACAGCCCCCGGGACAAGGGTGCAGGATTCTGCCTCTCGGTTGGCTGGTCACACACACAGGCTGACCAAGAAAAGGTCAAGCGGGGAGGGAGGTCAGAAGTTGGCTGGCCTGCAGGCCCTGAGTGACGGCCACTTGTTCAGATCAGGAAGGGAGAAATAAGTGGGTTAATGGTTTTGGCCCTTGAGGCTGGGAGGCTAGGGCAGGGGGTGTAAATGGATGCTGGGTAAAAAGGCAGGTGGGCAAACTGTAAAAGTGGGGGCTTCGGGCATCTGTTCCAAGTCAACAGGCAGGAACCATGCTCCTGAAACAGTTCAAAGGGCCAGCCTTGGCCTGGCGGGGGAGGGTGGACATTTCATAAAAGGCCTGTGCCTCTTCATTTCAAAGGTGTTCGATCTGGAAGGCTGGAGAGAGGGTCTCTTTTTAGAGTGAATTTTCTGTCTGTTTGGGGGCAGAGGGGAAGCGGGGAATGTAAACCACTGGACAATGGCTTGGGGGTATTGATTGATTTTAAGACATGGCAGAGAGAAGCCTCGTGGTGAATGCTCCAATTCCTAGCTATAAAATGTCTCGCTGGAGAACTTTCCAAAGGACAAAGTGAGTAGCATCCTGCCTGGAGACGTTTTTTAAGTCTCTGCTTCTGAGAGCAGTAAGTTCTTGCTCCAAAAGTGCCGGTCATCTCAGGCACTGTTACCACAATGTACGTGCCCCAGACCAAAGCACGCTCTGGAGCAAGTCCCTCGTGGGCTCAGGATATGGGCCAGGCCTGGAACTTAAGCAGATGTGGCTGGATTTGGGGGTTCATGAGAAATCCCTCCAACCCAATCACATGACAAGGGCATGACCTGGGGGTGCAGGGCCAGGGAGGCAAAGGCTCTGGGATGAAAAGTACTGTCTTTGAAGAATGGATTTTGAAAACATGATTAGGCTAAAAGGGGAGTTGGTGGAAGTTACAGAGAAGAAAATGACAGCTCATTAAAAAAAAAAAAAGCAATTTCAAGCAGTCAAAGAAGAAATGGAGTCAGTGGACACCTAAAATGGAATGGACTCCCAGGGAGTCCCTGACAAAGTCCAAGGAAATGCCAGGCAGCTGTTGGAAAGGTTTGTGCCAGGAGAGTGGGTAGCCTTAGTGACCTCTGAGGACCTCTGAGGACCCCTGCAGTTCTCAGGTTACATGAAGAATGACTCCTGACAAATGGGACCCAGGTGGGTGTCCAACTCCAAAAAAGGGTCTCTAGGCCCTCAATAAGTAGCACTGAGAGCATAAAAAGGGGCCTGGGCACCACTCATC
>PVKM010010181.1:0-35374 GCA_004027735.1 Carollia perspicillata | reverse complement strand
GCTCTGAGGACTAGATTTCCCTTGAAATTCTTTTGGAGAAAAGCCGAAATGCAGCGTGAACACGCAAGCCAATTGAGTTGTATGCCTTACATGGCTTGTTGCGAAGCAGTGTCCAGAACAGTAACGTGCTGCCTAGTTTCACGTTTCATGGACTCACGCCCCATTTCTCTTCACCCTCATCTGCCAGGTCTTACACTTTGCAATATAACATCAGCACTCCAATCCTTGCTTAATGCTCTGCTTTCTAGAAGGCACAGGCTGAAACAGTTGTGCAAGACTGGTCTAGGAAACAATTCTCAAGATGGAATCAGGGAGCACAATGGCCCACCTGCCTGAAAGTAGTAGGTGCTGCATTGCTGGTGGAAGATGCAACGGGAACAGTCCCTTGGCATTTGGTAGACTCGTGATTTCCTCCACTTCCACTGTAGCTCATTGGGAAAAAGCGCAGGTGGAAGGAGGCCAAGGCATTGGGAGAGCACGTGGCCGCAACACTCAACGGTACGGAAATAATGTGAATTGCAAGGTCTGTGGAGTAGGATGGATCATGTGACAGCAGTAAAGACATTTAAATACATAATGAGCTCAGGCAAGTCAGTTTAAGGTGTGGTCTAAAATCCAGATAAACCTCCAGGGCAAGTACCAAAGGAAGTCTTTATTTCCTGCAATCTACGGGAACACTGTGCTGAAAATTGGGGCAGGAATCTGATCCTAAGGGTTGCAGAACTGCCGTGAAGATGAAACGCAGAGCCTTGGCAAATAGTCTATGTCAAGTCAGAGCCCTGATAGAGAAGCGTGGGACTCTGGGTCCTGGGATGGAGACATTCTGATGAATGAACCTGAGCACCTTGAAACTCTGAAGTCCCAAAGGAGCAGCGCCTTCCCCGTGGCCAGAGGGAACTAGCACCTCTCCTTGCCTGGAGAATGTGCAATGATCTCACCCAAAGCAGTTTCTTTGCAAAATGACTTTTGTCCTCCTGAAGACAAGCTAACCTGCCCCAATCCTCCTCGTCTCCCGACTGATAGCCAAAGTCAAGTCTCAGCAAGCTCTGATGCAGAAGCAAAGTCGCATTCAGGAAGGAGTGGTCTAGATAGGCAAGAGATTACAAAACCCAGCAAGAACTTGGGAACATAAATGGAAGTGAATATTGAAGGTGCTAGCCCAAGAGGGGGTTAGATTGAATGGCCGGATAGAAGAGAATTCATTGACGTGAGTAATTCCTTTATGAGATACTTTAATTTGTGTTAAGAACACCTGAGGAGTTTGCTGGGCTGGCAGCTTGACGCTGCGCTCCACAAAGAGCTACAGTAACCAAAGTGGAGATGCCAGATTGCCTTGGCATGGAGTTTAAAAAGAGAGCGGAAGTGGGGACTTTAAGCATGGGTCTACCGTGCATGGTCCAAGAGCCTAGCGCTCAGAGGTCATACTCTTCACTAAGGCAGTGAAAATGCACTGGTGAGGAAGATGTTGGCATCGTGGTGAAGTGCAGTAGTGGCTTTCACAGGCACAATGAACGTAAATCACTCAACAGGCAGCACGTTGGAGGAGTGGCAGGTGGGGTTCCTTGAGCCGCAGGGACCAATGGCAGTAATGAATAGAGCGTGGTGTCTTAGGAGGGGGACAGATGGACAACCAGTCTGAGCGCTGTTGCACTTATATGAACAGAAATGGAGTCAGGGCAGAGCCATGGTCAGCACCTACTTCCTGAAGCATATGTAGCCCAGCACGGCCTTCCTGCACACCCTGTTTTCCCCGGTCCTGCCTTGTGCTGCAGCCCAACGGTCACCTTTCTATTACAAAGAAACCCCCATTAGAATTCGCACTTCTGAGAACAAGATCAAAAACCTCTTCCAAACACTCTCTGCTCATGTGTATTAAAGCACTGGGGTTAGGCAGAAGCTTAACTGGAGTGGTGGGACCCCGAGTTTTGTTTTAACAGAATTCTGCTGCATTTGGAATAAAGGTGATGAGGAGGTCACAGATGGTGGCCAAAGCTGCAGTAGTCACTCTGCACTCTGTAAAGTCAAGCTTTGCCTGTTTCCAAGACTGTGAGCTGTCTACGATCAGGAAAAAGAAAGGCATTTCAGGAATAAGTTTTTGCAGTCTCTTTCAACTTCCTTAATAGCTGTGCCCTCTTGTGGTGATGAATTTAATCCCGGCTTTGGGAGGAATAGCGGCAATGCTCATGCTAGAGCGTGGGAACCTCGCCCTTGTGGAAGATCTAGGTAATCGCATCCACACACAAAGACTCTTTAAGGAAGACCAGGCTGGTGCATGTGTAGCCCAATGGCAGAGACGTCAGGGTGCTCTGCTTGGAAGCAGATGACGGTGGTGATGAGGACCTGTCTACCAGAAAGGGGTTGGCAGGGATGGGGAGGAGCAAGACTTTCAATGGGGAAAAACACAGGATTTGGAAGTGAACTGAAATGAGAGGAAAGAGGCAAAGCGATGAAAGAAGAGTCTAGGGACTCTGTCGTGATTCCAGACCACTGGCTACATCCAGGCGACTTTTCCCCTCAAAGATACAGACAGTACACAGCTCTGCCGGGCAGCTCGAAGTCGGCACCATCCTCCTCCACCATGCTGCTTTCCCTTCATCCGTCTCCTGCATCTCTCACCCCTGCCCCGGCCAGAGAGGCTGGCCAACTAACTCCCAGGACAGAAATGGTGGAGGCGACAGTATCCGAAATCCTGCACACACTACTACCATGTCTGAGTCCTCCTCCGCTCCACCCAGAAAGTCACTCCTTGAGAAGAGCGTTTTCTGGGCTTCAGAGTAGAATGCAAGTAGATCTAGATCCTCAAAGAAGGAAAAACGGGATTGAGTAAAGGTAAACAGCTTTCTAGAGTTCAGGACTTACCCGCGCTTTAAACATGCTCATACACTAATGGGCTGTGAAAGGCAGCTACAGGGGATTCTGGGATGGCATTTCCAAATGTTTTATGAACACGGTAACCTACTTTTCAAAGGCATCTTGAAAGATGTTCTCTAGAACCCACCCGAGAAGCACTTCCTTAAACAACTAGTAAGCTCCTTCCTATTAAGGTCCTGGCCAGCAGAGGGCAGGTCCTTGTAGGAGAAAGAGGACTGTTCTAGGTGCCAAGGTACTAGAGTTGTGCCTCAGACCTCCCATTCTATGTGTGGTTTTGGTTAGTCTCCTTCATTTTGGGTGGGTTCCATTTCCTTATCTGGAAAGTGAGAAGTTTGGAGAGATCCGTGGTTTCTAAACTATTCCAGGGAAACTCAGGGCTTCATGGAGGTATGATTTCCATAAAGTAAGAAAATGAGGCTTGGCTGGTGTGGCTCAGTGGATTGAGCACTGGCCTGCAAAATGAAAGGTCACCAGTCCGATTCCCAGTCAGGGCACATGCATGGGTTTTGGGCCAGGTCCCCAGCTGGAGATGTGCGAGAGGCAGCCGGTCCATGTATCCCTTGTGCATCGATGTTTCTCTCCCTCTCTTTCTCCTTCCCTTCCAATAAATAAAATCTTTAAAAAATGAAAGAGAATCCATTCATCTCTTTTAGCCTATTTTATATTGAAGATTTACCAAGATTTCACCTGAATACAAGAATTCATGTGCTAGAACAGGTTGCAAACCTCTAGAATATCTGATCTGAATGGACAATTCCAGGCACATACAGTTGCACCAGTGCGCGAACCAGGATTCAAGAAGAACAGCCTGAAATAAGCCTTACCTGTGTGGATGGCTGCTAGCTGCAGACTACGGCCAGGTCCTGAGACCAAGGGGGACTTATTGGACCAGATCAGCCCGCCCTCAGGCACAATGAAAGGAAACGGATGTGACCGCACTGGAAACTTCCCAGACATACTTGGGGGAAGCAGGGACTACCCTAGATTGGCTTCAGGGAACCGAGCCCAGGACAGAAGGCCCTGCAGCTGAAGCTGCCTCTCCCTTGGTCACCGCCACAGCCTCTTCCTTTCCTGTCTCCCTGTTCACCCCTACTGCTCCGTCCACAGTGTTATCACATGATCTTCCTCAAACAACCCCCTTTCCGCTACTCAGGTGCTTATGAACCTACGAGAACATGCAGCAACCTTCACAGAACCTCCAGGGTGGGCTCTCAGTGGTGCTGTGTACCAGGTGGCTGCAATCTCCACTGCGAGCCAGCAGAGCAAATAAGTCTTGTGGGTCAAAAAAAAAAAAAACAGAAAGAAACCAGAACTGAAATTACCCAATCCTTCAAAATAAATGACCTGAGAGCCTTACCCATCAAAGCTGTGGGCTTCAGCAAAGGCAGAATTTAGAGAGAAATTCATAACTTTAAATCCACATGTATTAGAAAATTAGAAAGAGAATCATTTAACTAAGAATGTAATTCAAGGGCAATGTGGCAGTTCAGTGTTTTATTTTTTATCCTCACTCGAGGATAATGCTTACTGATTTTTAAAGAGAGAGGAAAGGAGAGAGGGAATGTGAGTTTGGCTGCCTCCTATATACACCCTGACCAGGGATCGAACCTGCAACATGTTGGTGTATGGGATGATGCTCCAACTACCTGAGCCACCCAGTCAGGATGACAGTTTAGTTTTTTAATCTTCCTATAACCTCTCTTGACAAGCAAGCAGACCAGATAAGATACCCCCTCCAAAAACGAAACAAATCAATAACAACAATGAAAACACATAGAATCTCTTCAACCAAACTAGGTGACAGGAAACCCATCAAACCCTGGGAGATGCATAAATGCATCAGACCAGCCACAACAGGACTCGGCAACACAATGAAAAAGTCACTCCCAAATGCTCCCCACAAAAGGAAAAGGTGACACCTTGGGCAGAAACCTGGGCCAACAAACCCGAGAGCATTCTGTGTGCGGAAGGAAAGTCCACAGGCTGCAAGCTGTGGGGACAGTAGAAATAACCGTGTGTAGACATGGGCAGAACAAGCCGGGGGGCAGTTTAAGTCCTTGGAAATCTCAGACAGATCCAGCCATCAGTGTACTCTAGAAGGAAAGAGCCCCACATTGAGGGAAACTTACCTGGAACAGAAGCCAAACTGAGCAGGGCGGGGACACTGTGAGTGAGTGACAGGGAAGTCGAAGGGGAGGGGCCCGGGGGAAGAAGGTCTCAGAAAATACCACAATGCAACGCAGGGAACAGAGAGCACGTGCCAGAAGGCTGGGCCTGCAGAGCTCTAGGGCTGGGACCAGACCTCTATTTCAGGGACAAAGAAGTGGCTACCGAGACAGGCCTTATTTTGAGTCATTAAATATGATTCCACCAACAGAAGAGGTGACCTTGAGCCTTGAGCTGGGAAAACTGCCCTGGCCCATCTCTTCCCAAGCTTCTTCCCACTCCCAGCTGGAAGCTCCTCCCACAAGCCTGGCAAAGCCGTCTGTTTTACACAAGAGGGAAAAGAGAAGTTCAGCCCAGCCCCACACCAGCTTTCTCTTCCAAAGATGAAAATGAAACAAAGGACCCCAGGAGCCCTCTAGCTCAGTGTAAGAGCTCAGCAGTGCAGGGAAGTGGCTGTCCTTCGGAGTGGCTCATGGGTAACACGATAATGCACATGGGCTCAAGTTTTTTCTTCCTCTTCAGCTGACCGTAAGGAACTCCCCGTGAGGTCCGAGGCATATATTGAGGAAGAGGAAGCAATGCAATATGATTAGAGAAAGCTGAGCTATCTGCTCATGCAACTTACTTGTATCTTCTGGACCTGAGTGAGCCCTTGAACAACGCGGGTTTGAATGGCGCAGGTCTACACGGACTCGGCTTTTTTTCAATAAATACAGTCGGTCCTTCTTATCCATGGGTTTTGGATCCGCAGATTCAACCAACTGCTGATGGAAACGTTATTTTTGCATTCCCAAATGCAGATTCCCAACTGCAGATTAAAAATACTCTTTTTGATATGCGTTTGGCTGAATTTCCAGCTGTGAAGTGTCAAGTGTACTTAAGTGTTTGGGTCAAAAGTTATACTTGGATTTTCCACTGTGTGGGAGGGTAGAGGGTGGCGAGTGTCCCTATCGCCCTGCCCTACAACCACACTGTTCAAGAGCTAACTGCGCGTCATTTCTGTTGGATACTAGACTGCTGCTGCAGGCACCCGACTCTATGGCTTTGTGATTCAGAAGGTAAGTTACAGTCTTAGGGTCATTTTCCATCTTGTGCATAATAAGCTTTCTGTCTCTACCAAGGCCACGCAGTAACCCAGAAATTTTCTCCAGCTAAAAATCTGCAGACATGCACAGACTTGCTCAAAAATCCTAGCGGTCTGTGCTGTAATTCTCCTGTTGTGTTTTCCAGAGACTCCAGACAGCGTCCCTGTTTGTCACACACGCTATGGGTATCGTTGTGTCTGCCGGGTCATAGGCCCATGTGACGGAGCCGCTCCCTCTGTAGCCTGGACTTGCTGAAGGAGTCAGTCCTGCTCTGGTTCCCACTTGAAACTGCAAACGAGGTATTAACTCAGACTTCCTGTTGACAGCTGAATCTTCGATTGGATGAGTTACTGTATCATTGGGAAACAACATCGCCGTGGTTTCCTTCACTGCAGGCGTTCAGTAACAGCAACTCTACAGGGCTCTGCTGGCCTTCCTTCCAGCCAGCGGAGGGGGGGGTGTTCTCCACCCAACACGGCCTGATAACTGCACCTGTAAGGTGCCTCAGTGGTGTTTTCAATTCTGGTTTGAAAAGCTGCAACAAACAAGTTATGGCCTTTCAAGACCTCATCACATCTACATTTGAAATAGTCAATTCCTTTTTCTTTAAAATCTGAATGATGGGTCTCAAAATTGTTCCAAAAATTACATGACGCTGTAGTACTATTCAAAAGGTTTTCTTTTGTTGCATAAGACACAGTAAATTATACATATCTATAAAGATGAAGGAAAATACTTTTCCTATGTTCATTTTGATTTACAACTTCACCTAGTTTCTTTGGCATATATTCCTCTCTTCCACAAGCCAGAGAACAATGTGGTATCACATTTTCATCCTTTTCACCTTCTTTAAATGTATAAAGTATGGCTGTGGGCTGAAAAAGGAGTTTTCTGATCTCTCTTTTTAAGTCAATGATCCATCCTCAAATACAAGAAACACATATAGTAAGAACATTTTTTTATTTTAGAATAAAATATAATTAAATTATAAAATTATAAATACTTCAGATAACATTTAAAAATTTAGAAAAGATTTCCAAAAAGTTTTAAAATATTATTACAAAACAAAACAATAGCCCTGGCTGGTGTAGCTCAGTGGACTGAGTGCCTCCCGGTGAACCAAAGAGTCACCAGTTCACATGCTTGGGTTGAGAGCCAGGTCCCCAGTAGGGGGCGTGCAAGAGGCAACCACACATTGATACTTCTCTCCCTCTCTTTCTCCCTCCCTTCCCCTCTGTCTAAAAATAAATGAATAGAATCTTTTTTAAAAACTGCAATTAAATAAAAAACAAGACGGTAGAGTACACACTTCTTGTGTTTCAATATAGATGCAAAGAAAACTTTGGGATTTCAAAATAATGATTTATTACACAATAATGAAGATACAAAAATTATGGTGGGTATAACCAAAGGAAGGTAGTAACAGAAGTCCAAAAAACAAACTGAGTTAATCTATGAAAAAACAATATTTACACCTTAATCCTACTACTTAAAAATTTCTAGAAAACACAAGAATATATAAGTATACATTCCACTATCTGTCAGAGTAACATTCATACAGTGGAATATTATACAGCAGTGAAAATGAACTAAGCCTACACGTATCAACAAGAACACCTCAAAAAGTTAATATTCGTTGGGAGAAGCACACGTTTCAGAAAGATATACACATATTCTGTGCTATATTTATATAAAGTTTTTAAATATGCGATTCTACCATATGTTGTTTCAGCATACATATGTACATGGTAATGGTGTAAATGCCTGCGTTGGGAGGGTAAATACTAAATTTAGGATAGTAGTTTCCTTTGTGGGGTAGAGTGTGAAGAAAAATGCAATTAAGGAAAAGTCAGAAAGCTTCAACTATTTTTGTTATTTTTACTTCCTAAGATGAATCTTATGTTGTTTTCTAAATCTTTCTGCATGTTTTATATACATCACAATAATGTTTTTAATGAAAAGACTGGATCCTGGGTCACACTCCTAGATCCAGGCTTCTAAGTTATATGAGGCAATAGTCCGTTCAGCCAGAGGAAGTACGATCTTCTGTTACCCACCAAAGGCTCCCAAGGGGTTGGGTCTCTGCCCCGAGGCCCTGCCTAACCACCACGGCTCTCAGATGAGCTTCTAATTCCACTTCTGTACACTATGGCGGCTTCCACCTGGCCCGGTACTGTTCAGATTCACCCCCTAATTATTTCACGTGTACTTATCTACTATAAAATAATAACAGCAATGACAATATCTACCATTTCTTGGGTGCTGTGTGTGGGTCAATCTAGCCCTTAACTTTCTGCAAACAATTTTTTTAATCCTCACCCAAGGGTATGTTTATTGATTCCAGAGAAAGAGGAAGGGAGAGAGAGAGAGAAAGAAAGAAAGAAATATCAGTGTGAGAGAGACATCAGTTGGTTGCCTCCTCTTCGTGCCCCAACCTGGGGACTGAACCCAAAACCTAGGTATGTACACCAATTGGAAACCAAACCCACAATCTTTAGGTTTACCAGGATGATGCACTAACCACAACTGAACCACACTGGTCAAGCCCGCAATCATTGTTTTAAAACAACCTCACAGCAACCCTGAGAGTTAGGCATTACTAACTCTGTTTTGTAAACCAGGAAACTGGAGCTCAGAGACACTAATTGATTCCCTCGAGATCACACAGCGAAAAATACTAAGGCCAGTCATTTTCTGCCAGCTCTTCAGAGGTCTCTCCTGTGCCTCCCACGACCTGAGTCTAGATCCACCAGTGCCAGCTGATACAGTGACAGACTTCGCCCCAGGGATGCTGCTCTGATGGGACCGAGCATTGGGACAAGGCCAGCTGCAGTGTGGATGATCAGGGCTTCCTACAAGTGCGGGCTGCACTGATGTGGCCCCCAGTGTGGGGACAAGGGCCATAGCTGTGCTGCGCACCAGGTCCCAACCTGTCATCAGTCACAGGCACACAGACTTGCCTGAGCATTTGCCACCAGGTCCCACTAGATGTCTCCATTCCTTTATTTTTCTGGTGTCTGAAGGGGAACCAAAGCCCTGTACAACCATTTGAAGCCAGTTAAATGGGCTGCCTGGAATTCTGTGGTCTTCAAAGAAATCATACTTCTGCGGTCAAAGTGTGGGCATGAGAAGGAGGGAGAAGAGAACTCACATTAACTGGAGGCCCTCTGCATGCCGGCCAGTTTGCACTCCTTAACATTAATAATAGCCAACACTTCCATAACACTCGGTATGTGCAAAGCACTGTTGTAAGCCCTTTACAAATATTAGCTCACTGAGGCCTCACTACCACCCAGGAGATACGTATAGAAGTACAGAGAAGTTCAGTAACTTCCCCGAGGCACCCAGCTAGTGAGAGTGGTCATTTGGATCATTTCATCCGCACCGCAATCCTGTCAGGTAGTCAGCATTAGTATTTTGTAGGTGAGGAAATCCGGCTCAGAAAAGCTAAGAAGCCCAAATTTCACAGCTGGACAGTGACAAAAGCAGAATTCAAATCCAGGTCTGCTCAACTCAGAACAAAATATAAGCTTTGGCCCCTTTCCCAAGAGGGAGAGAACACTAGTTCACAGAGAGGGTCCTGTGTCCTCAGCCCCACATGGTCATGGGCACAGGATTGTGGACCCCAGAAATGACTGGGCAGCCCACCCTTCACCGTGGATAGGGTTGAGCTGTTCTGAACGGTTTCAGACTTTGCGTCAGAGGAAATAGAGCAGCAACAGTCTGTCATCTTACCTGCCCTCCACCTCCCCACCCCACTCTACGGAGAGGAATGCGTCCCACCTCAGCTCAGGAGGATGAGGGAGCCCTGCCTTCCAGGGGCGGGTTCCGGGTCAGCCCCAGCAGGGGTTGCTACAAGGTGGGGTCTGAGGGGATCTACAGAAAGCCTCATAATTGCTTCCTTCACCCAGCTTTTCACAGCTGCCTAAACACCCCCTGTAGAGATGCACTTATTTGGCTCAGGGCACGGCCTCTGTTAAAGTACAAACCTGCCAGCGGTCCTTTCAGTGCCATTCACCAAACAGGCCCAGTTGTCCACCCAGCAGGATGGCACACCCTGCCCCCGTGGAGGTACGTGTGGCTGCGTGACTCACCGTGGATGACAAAACATGAGTGGGCACAACGTGAGTCACTTCCAGCTGGGAGCTCCGCCAGCCCATGCGCAGTTCTGCACACTCTCTCCTTCCCTCTGTCGCTGTGACCAGCAGCACTCTACCCAGAGTCAGCTCCATCAGGCTGGGTCCCAGGGTGGGGACGTCAACTCGGGGGACATGTGGCGTGAGTGAGAATACCTCTGTGGGGCAGTACACTCCAGTCCCCCTACCTGGTACACCCGCAGGGCACACAGATCCAGTGGTCGGCCAGTAACACCTCAGGGGGAGTGTTCACAGAGGCAGGACTTGGGGAAAACTGGAGCTTTACTGGAAGGGAAGAAAAAAATTTCCATACATGGTCCCCCAAAATCTAGCCTTCCGGTGCATACATGTTTCTCACATCTGACGGTGAAATCTCATTTTCCTGACCTTGAACCTGGGCTGATTGCAGTAACTCACTAGGCCAGTGGAGTGAGGCGGATGTGATATTCTGGGGCAGTCAAGGCTACATCCTAAGGAGCCTGCATCTCATGGAAACTCTACTGCCCTAACCTGCCCTTTATGCCTTCCTGCATCACTTACTGTGGAAGCTTCAGCACAGTACTTAGATCCAGAGTCTCAGTTCCTCCATCTGTGAAGAGGGAAACACAGTCCCCACATCACAAGTTACTGTGAGGAGTGAGATGCACTGAGAGAACGGAGGGCAGAGTCTGGGCCCACTGGACACTCAATGAGTGTGCATTTGGTCACTGTTTCTTTCCACCACCGTAGGAGGAAAGGCTGTCATATTCCCTCCTGGGGACCTCAGAGGGCACACTCTCCCTCAGCTTAGTCCAGAAGTACCACACCAAACAAAGTTTCCAAGTGAGTGCTGGGACAGCGTTCCCCCTTACATCCTAAGGCCATGTTAGTGAAGGAATGATTTAAATGGACTTTCCACTCTCTGTCCCTCTTCCCCTGTCTCTCTCCTCCTTTAGGAAAATCACGCCCCACCCACCTGAATCAGAGACCATGGGGCAGCTCCCCCCGAGCCTGACCTTCCCTCTGCTCCTTCTAAGATTTCCCAGCCTCTTTCCCCAGGAAAGCAGAGGGATCTCCTTCACTCCTAGCTCCTGAGGGCTCCTCGAAAGAAGTGAGCAGCACTGAGAGCATGAATAGAGCCCTGGAAAGAGAGCCGGGATGTGGTGGCTGGTTTTATGAGTCCGCTTCACTGTGCTGAGGGATGCTCCGAGAGCTGCAGAAACGTTATTCCCGGGTTTGTGTGTGAGGCTGGAAGAGATCAGCATTTGCATCGGTGAGTAAGGTAGATGGCCCTGTCCGACGGGAGTGCGCCTCTGCTAATCCACGGAGGGCCCCGAACACAACAAAAAGGTGGGACGGGGTGAATTCATTCTCTCCGCTGGAGCTGGCACATCCATCTTCTCCCGCCCCCGGCCATCGGTGCTCCTGGTTCTCGGGCCTTTGACCTCAGGCCAAATTTCATCACTGCATTTCCTGGTTCTTGCGATTGCAGACAATAAATTGTGGGACTTCTTGGCCTCGCTAACAGCATGAACCGATTCCTGTAATAAATCTCCAGATAGAAAGAAAGAAAGCAAGAGATGATCTCCTATAATCAGCTCTGTTTCTCTGGAGCACCCTAACACACAGGAGTTCTGGTGCACAGTCCCGGTTCTTTCATTCCCTTTTTAATAACCAGAGTAGCCTAAACACATGGTGCCCTCATAGTGAGATCCCTGCTACTAGAAGTATTTGAGCACAGCTCAGAAAATGGCCTAGGAAGGCCTTCAGTTCAGCGAGTCAATGACTGACATAATAAACTTGGTCTTGAAGGCACTAGGGAGCCATAAGGAATGTTAAAGTCCCTTACACTTGTTACAAGTCTTGTTTTAGACTTGGGCTTGACACAGCGAGTGTTCGAGTATAAAGATTACAGTGGCAGTCGGTGGAGAATGAATCAGGGTGGGAGGGGCCTGGAGGCGGGGAGACCATTGGGAAGATACTGCGGTGATCCCAGGAGACACTGAGAAGGCCTGAATGGAGGCATTGCCCCTTCTAGCATCTAGCATGCCCATTCATTAACAAATACTCATCAAGCCCCTAGCGTGGCTCAGATAACATGCCAAGCATTGGGAATCATTTCCGAGGACAAGAGGGGTATACGCCATATTGTTTTGTTATTTAATTGTTTTATTAACTTCCTGCTTGGCCAAATTAGAACCTTCCTTTACATTTTGCTCAATAAACAGGAATTAAATTGAATTGAAATCATACGAGAATTGGTATAAATCTTGCCATGCTCCAGGCAGGTGATTGACCTTGGATCAAAGGATGGATATAAGATGTCACTCAGGGTCACAGGAGAAACTCCTGTATCCCAGTTCCTGAATCACCCACCAAGTGCCAGCATACCGTCGACCAAAGGAGACGCAGAAACTCGGTCCACGTGCTCCCTCGAAAGGTCTCAGGCCCAAGTCCTGTGAGCCAAAGCCTGTGTAGCTGAGCACTCTGGTCCACGTTTGCAGAACACCACTCCCCACTCCCAGCTGACGTTCCCCTGAATATTTAGGGGGAGACCGAAAGTAACACTTTCAGAGAAGACTGAGGAGAGAGGAAGGAGGAGGGGAAAGCTAGCTTAACAGCAAAGGGGGTGAAAGACGAAAGAATATTCTTCTTAGTGGTTCTAACAATAGGTCCAGTCAAGCCACCTCACTCAACATTGCTCCAATACGAAAAGGAACTAGGAACCTCCTGCTGTCCTCATTCTAAGAGTCTTTGGGAAGGCGGTCCCATCACCTGAGTCGTGTGACAGTGCAGATGCAGGGGACCCTTTCCTAAGTCTCTGGCACAAAAGCTGTTTGCAACAGTGCAGCCCACCTTGATGCGAGGGCAAGTTAGTTTGGGGGTGAGCGTTTGCCTGTGAGAGGACAGGGGACGGGACAAAAATGACCAACAAAACCAACATGGTGGCACACTTGTCAACCGCTCTCGTTTTCCACTTGGTTTTCCCTCTGTGTGCTCGGACTGCTGGTTTCCGCCAGAGGGGAACTCGGGAGCTGGTCTCAGCTTTCCACTGACAGGTTCCAGAGTCTCCGACACTCAGCCTGTCTGGGCCTCAATTTCTTTACGGCATCGCAGGCCTTAGTGCTGAGTGGTCACGAACGTCCCTGAGAGTTCCATCCGCAGAGCGCTTGCCCAAATCAAGCGTGCTTAAAAAATGCATGATATTGTTGATTGTCTGCTCCTCACCCATTCAGCCTCCAAACTGTGACTCCCACTCTGACACACACACACTCACACACACCTACACACACCCCACACATTCATCCATTCATTCAAGCATTCAGCAAATTTTTTTAGTGCCAGCTGTATGCTAGGCATTGATCTAGGCACTGGGCTGTCTCAGGAGCATAATGGCACTCTTGCAGCTTATATTTTAGTGGTAGAGGATAAATAAGAAGCAAATAAAGAGAAAATATGTCAGGTAGTGATAAGTAATAATATAGGGAAAATAATAAAATATACTATGAAAACCTGAAGTCTAAATACTCCTGTGGTGAAAGATACTGCCTGTGCACATGTGTGCATGTGCTGAGATGGGGTGGGAGGGAAGGGGGAGCCCAGGCTTGGAGCTGGAAGCGCCATGCAAGTATTTGTGCAGATGTATAATTTGGAGGTGAGAATTGGGATGGAATTGCTCTGGGTCTTAAAAGAACACAGAGTCCAAGACCTATTTACTATATGATTCATTGTTCTGGCTTTGCCTGCATTGGGCAGGGAGAGAGTCTAGACAAGGTGCCCCGTGGGGCTCAGTGGCAGGTGACCCGATTGTGGGAAGCCAAAGTAACTGGGAAAGTAACCAGGGAAATGCACCAGTCAGGACCCCTTCTCTCTCAGCACTGGGTGAAAGCAGAGAGGAAGAAGACATGGCACCTCCCTGGAACCTTACAGGTTCCAGCTCCTCCCTGAGACAAACATCGGTCTGGAGACTCTGTAGGTCCAGTCGCCAGGCACTGTCCAAGAGGTGAGAGGGCAGACTTTCCTCCCCACCGTGGCCCTGGACAGGCCTCTGCTCACCTGGGCTCACCTGGGCTCACCTGGGCTCACTTGAATTGTGCCTGCAATTTGGTAGCTTAGGAAAAATTCAGAACATAGTGTGCCCCCATATCTGGTAGCTCTTATGATGAAGTTAGCCCTCTGAGCTTCAGTCCTAGTGTATAAATGGATATAGTGGCTGCTACCTCGTGAGACAGGCCATGCATATAAGGGTATACTGTGTGCCTCAGGCACTGTCCTGAGTACTTCACAAACATCATCCCATTTATCTTAACAAAACTCTGTAAGTACTATTACTGTACCCATTTTACAGATGAGAAATTCAGAAAGAGACAGTAAAAAAACAAAAAAACTTCCCCAAGGTCATACAGCTAGTAAATTATAGAGCCAGGACTCAAAGTCAGATTTGTCGGTCTTCAAAGATAGTGTGCTTGCCTAAGGTTTATAGAAGTACCTCAGTCATAATAAGTATCAGTTGTCTAACTGCTGGGAAAACAGGTCACCCCAAAACGTAATGGCTTAAGACAACCACCATTTATTTAGCCCACAATTCTACAGGCCGGAAACTCGAGCTCGGCTCACTTGGGCAGCTCTGCGTTTTGCTGGGCTGCCCCACGCACCTGTGGCCAGGGGCAGGAGGCTCAGCGGCTCTGCTTACGTGAGTGGACGGCTGTGGTGTGGAGAAGCATGGCTCACCTCCTCGTGGTCTCTCATCCTCCAAGAGGCTGGCCTGAGCTCTTTCCCATGACAGTGGCCTAGGCTCGGGATTGGCACCCTGTCACTTGTATCCCGTTCTTCTGTTCCAAGCAAGTCATGAACCAGCCCAGATTCAAAAGTAGGGAAATAGGACCCACTTCCTGTTAGCGGGTGCTGCACAAGACACCCCGAGAGGGTGAGATGCGGGGAGGTGCACAGAGCAGTCCGTCTGTCACAGTGGGCGTTCAGTGGTCAGCAGGCGGTGTTACTGCCAGATATTTCTGGACAGCGTTCACCAGAGAAGCCTGAGTAATGACTTCACCATGACTACATATCCTAGAAAATTCTTATAGTAATCCGGACTCTTCCAGCTATAAGGAGGGCAGAGAGGTGAAACTCATCAGGAATCTTTCTCCATCTTTGGCTGTCATTTCCTCTGGGATGGCTTCCTTCTCTCACGTCCCTAGGAGGTGGCAGAAATGACCACAAGCAGCCCCAGGCTCCCACTCGGCCCCCAGGCTGAAAGACGACATCTCCACTCCAGCACCTTAAAGAAAGTGCCCGGACGATGCCCACCGGCTTGGGCAGTATCCCCAGACTCATCTCAAAGGTCCTGGAGGTCACTGACTGACCAGGTCTGAGTCACAAGCTCCATTCCTGACAGAGGAGGGAGGGGTGTCCCCCGAAGAGGAAGGTCCCTGTTTGTCACCAAGAAAGGGGGGAGGACACTGAGGAAGCCACTCAGTAGATGTCGACTACCTGCCTTTTCTCACCCCTTCCCAGAAAGACCCCTCCCATGTCCCTAGAGTCCCAACATTGGTCTAACAATTCTAGGTGAAAATGCACGAGCCAGGTCTTAAGTATTGTTTTATGTTAAAAAAGGGAACCCCTTTGAAGTGAAGCAAAACTGCCTTTAAATGCTAATTGTGACATCCTAAGTGAGAATTTTGTGAAAGGATCAAAATGAGAACTATTCAGACTAGAAAGTGCAAGGAAAACAAGAAAGAACAGGACAGGAAGTTGCTAAGAAGAGAGGGAGACCTTCTGCATACAGAATATACTGGATGCTTTATTCCTGGTCTGGGGACATCCCAGAACAAAGCCTGTGCAGCAGCTGGAGAGAAGATAGAATTCCTGGCTTCTGCCCTAGAGAGTCTTCCAACTCTTAACCTCGTGATTCCCACAGCTCTGACTCAGAGTGGCCAGGCTTCAAATCCTTGCTAGTGATATATAATTCCACTTACATAATATATAATCTCACTATATATAGTGATATATGATTTCACAAGAGTGATATATCACTCTTGGCGGAATGATATATAATTTCCCATCCAAACCGGGACACTTTTAAAAGTGAAAGGGGATGTTATTAATGATCTCACGTGGGCAATATAATAATATGGTCATTCTTCTCAAGCAAAAGGATAAAAACTTATCTTTTTCAGTGACACATAATAATTTAAAAAAAAACAAGAAATCAAGAGAAGGCTGAGACTCTGAAGGGTAGCGATGGAAGAGCTAGGAAGAGCACCAAGAGCAAAGACGTGGCCTTGGAGACCAAGGCTAAGACCACCCGTGCCCTCCTGTTCCCAGACTGTGCACAGATGCAAAAGCTGGGCGTTGAAGAAGTCCGACAGGAGAAAACTCAATTCTTCTGAAGGACAGCGTGAGAGGAGAGTTCCACAGATACCCGGCACTGTCCGAAAAACGAGCAAGTGGGTTTTAGAGCACACGAAGCCTGAAGCGTCACTGTAGGCCAAAATGACAAAACTTAAGCTGTCCTATTTTGGGCACATCGTGAGAAGACAGGGTTCTTTGGAAAAGACAGAACTACTGGGGAAAACAGGAGGCAGCAGGAAAGGAGGAAGGCCAAATATGAGGTGGGCTGACTCCATAAGAGAAGCCACATGAGTCCATAGGAGCTACTACGCAGGACTGGCGGGGACGGGACATGCGGACATCGCTCAACCATAGGGCCGCCAGAAACTGGAGTCGACTCACTGGCATGGAACATAATAATATTTAAAAATGCAAAAATATAACATCTGTTCAGCACTTGTTATTAAATTGTGCTCAGCTCTTTATGTACTCACTTTAATCCTGTGGCGTGGGAATGATGACTATCCCCATTTGACAGATGAGCAAACTGAGGCTTGGAGGAGTTAATTAATCTTACCAAGATCTAGGGGACCATATGTTTTAGTTTTCCTGTAATCACACAGTAATGAGACTATAAAGAACCAGTAGAACTTGAACATTCAAATGAGGGTCCTCACTGGGAGCACTCGCCTTGAGTACTACACCGTTATCGAATACGACTGAGCGCACGTTTGGAATGGTGCCTTTGGAACGTCCGCAGACCCTGAGGCATGTATTCTTGAGAATCATTTTTATGATACTAAAGTTTCCATCCATAGGGGGTAAATATGAGTTCTGAAAAAGCCCCGAAGTGATTCAGGATTAAAATGAATTCTCTAAAAATATATTTAGACTTCTGGCTTCCACCTAAAATGTAGAATGCTGAAAAGAGTGTCACTCCTGACTTAACATAAATAGAAAGGCCAAAAGTCTACCAAATCATAACTTCTCCTGAGCCCAGCAAAACACTGAAGTCACAGGGTAACGCCGACAGGTTCCTCTAAACATACACAGACCCCGAGCACTGGCTCACCTGTGAGCAAAGGAGGAAGACAGGGCCACCACACATGTCAGCAAGAAGCTTGCAGCTAAAATGTTGGCAGAATCACGGAGGCCAAGTGCGGGCTAGTGTGAGACCACAGGGCTCCTGGGAGTGAGCTGTAGACATACACCGCTCCTATCACTCAGCACCTCTGCTGCATGGACCTCTACCAGGCTCTCGAGGGAGATTTGGGGCAGGGTGGGAGACCAGAGAAAACGGTCCTCCATGGTTGGAAGAGGGGAGAGGACACAACTCTGTGAAAGGCATTAAGACATGGAGGAAGGGTGGCAACCCCATGGCCCCAAGGACACAGGGGATGGAAAGCCACACTGTGATTGGAGGAAGAGAAAAAAATCAATCACTACTCTGAAAGGAGGGGAAGGACATAGTCCTGAGCTTATGCCTTGAGGTCTCCTGTTATTGGAAGAAAGTCAGGGTCCTGGGGAAAACCCCACTTCCAAGACAGAGAGCCCAGCGCCTGCTCCAGGCTGAGGCTGAAGCGGAACAGCAGAGAGCCCCACTGCCGCCCCTCCACACCCACCACCAGTCTGGCAAGCACCAGGTACCAAGCACCAGCGACGTCTGCCACTGGGGGAAGGGTGAGAGAATGCGGAGAGAACTCCCCACGTAGTGCAGGCACCCAGGGAAGTGGAGGGTAGAGAAGCACCATGGAGGCAAGCCCTTCCCGCACCCCCGGCCCTGCCCTTAGCACACGGCGCTGCTAATCAATAGAACAAGTAGAAGGAAAATCAGGAAAGACTTGGCAGTCCCGCGCCACGCTGTCAGCCACCCTGAGCTAAGTGGATTTGTCCAACATTCCAAACAATGACATCAGAACACATTCTATACAAGTGCACATGGAATAGTCACCAAGATATCCCGTCCAACAAACTTCAACTATTTTAAGATAATTGAAATTGTAGAAAGTATGATCTCAGACCATAATGGAATTATACTACACACAGACGACAGAAAGACATCTGGAGAATCCCCAAATATCTGCAAGTTAGGTATCACGCTTCCAAGTAACCCATGAGCCAAAGACATCATGTGAGAGTTAGAAAATACTTCGAATGGAATTAAAATGAAAACAAAACATATCAAGTTTGTGGAATGCACCCAAAGCAGAACTTACAGAAAAAAATTATAGCATAAGATGATCCTAGGAGGAACGAAGAAAGGTCTCACTTTGAGGGCAGCGGGTGTCTTAACAATAATGAGCGTCCTGATTCATTTGCTTCAGGCTTTGATATGTCTCAGGAATGCTTTGTAGTTTTTGGAATAGAGATCTTGCCTGTTTTTCACCATAGAGTTTTGAGTTTCCAACAAAAGGAATGACAGCTGAACATAAAATAGAGCTTATATTTTTATTAGGAGTACCTTCCAAATCAAATAAAGAAATAAAGATTCACTTATGTTATCAACAACTGTTCAAATAGCCACTAAAAAAGAAAAGTGAAGATACTGCCAATTGCTGCTTATCCAAGATGCAGATCCAATCATTAGCGTCTTGAAGGTCAGAGGGAGGTTTTCTGGCTGGATTTCAACAACCCTGTACAGATGTTCCCGCCCAGATGGGACTCTCATGAAGGCATTTTAAAACACTCATTATATCTCTTAGCCGAACGTTAAGTGTCCTTCAAGCCTCAGCTCAAGTGGCGCCTTGTCTAAGAATCGTCTCCAATGACAACCTGCCATACATGCTGAGCTAGAACCTTACCAGGTCTCCCACGCCTTTTTCTGAGCTCGTGCTTCCTTAGGCTGTGAGGAATGCAGGCTGGAACCACAGTGACTGAAGCACACACAAGTTTGCTCGCTCGTGGGAGAGACCGCGTGAAGGCAGGCACTGTGGGGCCGGCACGGCAGCTCCTCAGAGCCACCCACCCTCATCTCCATCTGCTCTGACATCCTCACTGCATGCTTTTCATCCTGGAGGTCCCCCCACGGTCCGAAACAGCAACTGGTCCCCGCTGCAGGCACCAGTAGGTGCCGTGGTACCCAAGGTGGCCCTCCCGTGAAGCAGTTTTTCCAGGTGTCCCACACAAAACTTCCATTTACATCGCACTGACCAGCATCTAACCCAGGGACCACACGTTGGTGAAGAAGCGTGGGAGATAAAATCTTTATCCTGGGAACAGTGTTCCCAGCTAAGAAGAGTCAGGATTCTGTCCCTGCTGACAGAGAAAATGGATGTGGACAGCAACTGGTGGTCCCTGCCAACCGCGCTTAATACACCATATTACAATCGCCTGGCTGTCTGTTCCTGTTATGAGAACATGTGTCCTAAGTGCCTAGTGCAGTACCTGGCACACAGTAGGCACATAAATGTTTCTTTAATTTGTGTAAGGTTTATCACATATACATGAGTGCACTAATTGTAAATGTACATTTACACACATTTCAATGAATTTTCTCATATGAATACACCTGTGTAGCCATGGCCCAGGTCAAGATGTACACCATTTCCCTTACCTACTCCAGATGGTTCCTTCCTGCCCCTTCCTAGTCTGCTCCTCCCACAGGTAACCACTATTCTGGCTTTTCTCACCTCCATCCGTTTGGCCTGTCTTTGACCCTCATGTAAATGAAACATGGTCACTCGATGTTTTAACCAACTAATAGCTTCTAGGAACTGTAACCACCCAACCCAGATTTTCTGGGCTACTCTTCGTTTCAGATGGGCTGTTGTTATAAAAACATTCTCACTTTCTAGAATACTGAGTTCCTCACGGCCATACCCAGGCGCTGTCAACAGATACTGCACAGTCCGCTTCCCTCTGGCTCGCAACGCCTCCCACCGTGAAGTTCTCTCATCGGCGCTCCTTTTCAGAGGCATGTGCCTGAAAATGCCACCTCTATCAGGAAGCCTCCTGCTGCCATTGCAGGTGCGCCGGGACACTTGACGCACGCTCCATAGGGACAGTGATGGCAGTGGGACGTAAACTGACACTGGAAAGGGAGACGAGCAGGCTCAGGGCGGGCCATCTGGAACACCTGCAGCTGGCCCAGTGTGATGCTGTGCGCCGCTCCAAACCGCCCAGCTGGAGGATTCTCTGCCTCTGCCACCCCCACCGTTGGCAAGGAAGCATCGTCCTCACTGGCAGTCCGCTTGTTCTCTATTGGTCAGAAACAGAAAATAGCGCCCAGATTTGTTTATCCCACCCAGCAGGACGTGGCAAAGGCTTGGCAGAAACATAAGCAGCAGACAAAAGACTGTCAGAGCTGGGTCTGATGGGAAGGCAGCACTGTTCCCTCCCACAAGAAAATGACCCCGTGCTTCCTGGAAGCCAACGCAGAAAGTTGTTCCTGCCACGGGTCAGCCTTTGGCTAAAACCAGGAAGTTGACTGGGACGAGGGGGAGGAAGGAGAGGGGCAGGAGGGGCAGGGGGCAGAGAGGGTGCACCATAATGAGATGCAATCGTCCATGATAACGTGGGGAATGTGGACATGTGGAAACCATGGCAATGTAGCCAGGGTGCCATCTTCCCTTCAGCTGTGGGCGTATCAGCGTGGTCCTAACAGATCCCCAGGGAATGAATCTCAAGCCCTAGTCTCCAAGTCTGGAGGTCTTGCCTGATTACTGAGAGGCTGCTCAACCCACGACCCAGGGTGGAATGGTAAAAGCCAGGCCAGATCCTCTAGTCCAGCTCCTCCTCCTCCTGGCCTGGTCCTGAGGCCCCTCCCATCATTCTTTCCACCTTTAGGACACCCTAGGACCGCAGCTCAATTCGGATTTATAGAGTCAGGCTGGGGTGACCCCTCCTGGAGTCGTCCCCCAAAGTGGATGAGACAGATTGTCTTCCGGGGCTGCCGTACTCACCTGGCAGCTTCTCCTTTGACTTCTCAAACATGAAAGTGTGCTGTACCCACCTTAAGGGGCAGTGCGTGACTGCTCAAAGGGAATCCAGAGCAGCACGACACAAAGACCTCACTGGGGAAATGGTCTCCTTCCCTGTCTCAGAGACCACTAACCCTCCTGAGGCCAGCCAGGTGATTCTCTGCACTTCTAAGGTAATCACGATCTTAGAGGTCATCAGGTCTGAGGTTCTCCAGCCTGGCCTCACATTCGAACCCCCTGGGAGCGTTTAAAAACATATCGATGCCTCAGTTCTGCCCCCCAGTATTCTAATTTCACTGGGCTGCTGTGGATCTTGCACACAGAGATTTTTGCAAAGCAACCGCAGATGGTTCGAGTATACAACCAGGGTAGGGGACCACCGATCCAGTCTCTGTCTGCTCCAGCCCCATGACTTTATCCACGAGGAGACAGAACTGGAAAAAGGGGATGTGACCTGCCCACATTTACAAAGCCAGGCAGTAGCCAAGCCCGCACTAGATTCTCAGCCCCTTGGCTCCTGTTCAGAACTCTCTCTTCCATGGCTACAAGTTCTGGGCAACAGTGCTCTTCCCAAGTATAGCCTCTGAGAAAAGAGAAATGGGAGGAAGACCAAAGGCACTAGATGTCTGGAGGAAGGAGGAGGATCAAGGCGGCCAGAAGGGAGAAGCCACGGTAAAGTTAGCCTCCTTGCACAAGAGGAAAAGGCAGCGCTGGTGGACGGTCGTACTAGCTCTTTTCACAGCCTCCACCAGAGGAAGAAGAAAGTAGTTTAGTCCTAAGATCACATTCCGTGGTCATTGTCACAGCTTCCACTGCTCCCAGCTTTGTGTCACTATGAATGTCACCGCAGTCCCCAAACCCTGGTACGATTCCCAGCTCTGCTAAGGCAGCACCGGGCCTGGGCTGCTGCTTTCACCTGCCCAGGGAAAACTGCAGTCGACACAAATACAGCCACTCCCAGGGGACAGTGCTGCTGAAAGGGCCCTGTGTCTTAGAGGCTGCACATAATACCCAATTATCCCCTGGCTTCCCCAGGGAGAGAATGGAGAGGTGAGGGCTTTCAAAAGCCAGCAGCCCTTAAGACTCCATTATGGGGACACTCACACAGCTGCCTTTCTCCGAACACCACAGAAGGTCATAGGGACACGGGGCAACAGAAGCAGCTCTTTGGGGCTTGGAGAGCAGCCTCTCTCCCTGTCCTGGCCCAACCAGAAAACCCCAACTTCCATTCTTAGCAATAGAACAAAGATGGAGAGTGTTGTTGCAGCAATTCAGCATCGCGTGGAGGCACCTTGCAGGCTGGCTCTGTGGGAGGTTTGACTCAAGGAAAAAATCCAAGCAAGGAGGTCCTGCTCTCATTCAAGACAGCTCTGTGCTCTGCAGTCCCCTTTCTGACCACCCTTCACCATTTCCACTGGGGCCTTTTCCCTGCCTCTCTGACCCCCAGCCCTCCAGCCCTGCTCACCAGACTTGGCCTTGGGCGGTTTGCTCTGCCCCTGTGTCTCCCCACCACATTAGCAAGCCCTCTGGACCAGAAACACACCATCCACTCCTCTATCTTCTTTGCTTCCCCACAGCTATCCACACAGTGCTGAGCTCACACTTAAATCCAACACAATAAATACCTGTGGAACCATTAACAGAGATCGAGAGAGAAGACATTTCCTTGTGTCCAAACTTGAATCTCTGGGCTTTATGTCACCCCGTTTTTCTCACCACCAGCAGCACTGAGGTTCTGACAATGCATACAGAGCTCACGGAAATCATTTAGTCTTAGAATCCACAAGTGTGGAGGAGGGAGTGCTCTGCAGTGTTGGGGAGTATGGAGTTCTCTGTGCTCAGATTTTGAGTCCTTGGTCTAGCACTTCCTCCCTGGATTACTTAGAGCAAATAATTTAATCTTTCCAAGCCTCAAGTTCCTTATCTGCAAAATGGAATTAAGACTAGTGCTCCAGTCCTTGAGTTGTGACAGTTAAGTGACATAATGCCCATCATGCTCTTAGCATGCTTCCTGGCACATGGTAAGTGCTAGATTAGAGTGAAGTATCCTTATTCATTGAGCACCTACATATCTTTAACCAGCATGGTGCACGTTGCTGGGCATGCAAAGGAGAAAAACAGGAAATACATGGTTTTAAAGTTTGTACTAGTGAGGGAGGCAGATCCATACAGGGTCGTTATAAAGCGATGTTTCACTTGCAGTATGAGATATGGGGAGCCCAGAGCAAGGAGCTCACGCAGACTTCCTGGAGGGTGACAAGCGAGTGGAAGATAAACAGAAAGACTGGAAGTGGTGCTGGAATGACACTGCAGGCGAAGGAAACTGCAGGAGCCAGAACACAGAACCAGGGGCAAGACACAGCCTGCTGAGCGGGAGGGATCGACTCACACGGCTGAAGTATCCAGCAGAAGACAGGAAGGAGCAAAACAGGCTGGCTCCCTTTTTCCCCCTCACATTGCTGGTGGTATGGGGCGCAAGTGCCTCGGAGTGAAAATGCACGGATGCACACCTCCTTAGTTTCCGCCGCTTTCTTCCTCTCAGAAGCATGTGCCTGAAGGATGAGGGGAAACTGACAGGTATGGTCTTCAGACTGCAGTCATGCACTTAGCAATGTCATTCCCTATCAGTGCAGAAGCCTGCGGGACTCGTGGCACGGTGCTCGGCTCACAGAGCCTGTTGCCAGGGATCACTACCTCCAACCGGTGCCAAGCTGGGTAAAGGACTGACAGAGGATCGATGCCTCAGGGGAGCTCGCTGCCTATGCCTGAAGCTCAGCAGTCACCAGCCCTGGGCACTAGAAATCAGCACAGAGGACACTGTGTGAGGAATTCACAGAGTCGACGGGCCAGCTGGTGCTAGATTGCTCTTTTGTAGTCTCAGGCAGGGGCGGGGCTACGTCTGCAGGCCAGCCACCCCCACTGCCATAAGGAAATGCTCAAGCACCTAGGTCATATACTTTGGTCCTATTAATGCATTGCATCTTGGAGGTGAGCACACACAGACAGAAATGAGGGTACACAGAAGCGGTTCAGAAAGGAGGCTATGAATTCCCCTCTGGCCGGCAGACCGTGCTTGGTTCAAACCCAGGCTCCACCTCTTAGAAATCTGACAAGTTGATATAACAGCTCCAAGTCCTGGTTTCCTCCTTTATGAAACAGGAACAATATCTACCTCATAGGGACCTTGTGAAGATGAAATGAAATCATGCATGTAATAAGTATGGCACATTCAGGGTGGGGCAAAAGGAGGTTTGACAGGAGTGAGTATGTGAGACAGTTTTGTTTTGTTCTTTGGCATTTCTCTGGCACTTCATAATTTTCACCAAGATGAATAAGAGTGGCTTGATAGTTGCGTCTACGAGTCCTTTTGTAGTTGGAACACCCAAGTGCTGAGGTGAGCGGACATCCCTACTCTCCTTACCCCCGTGATCACAGTCATTTCAGCAACTTGACTTGGCTTCGTGTGGTGCAACAGATGGGTTTAGGGGGATCTGTATGTTCATCACATTGTTATCAATTAATTCCTATTTTAAATGAATGGGAGAACCTCCTCAGAAGAGGATAGTTCAGCGAATCCTTCTCTACAGTAGTAATTCCTTTATATGAACAATCACAGCCAAATTTAGTTCTCTATGAAATAAAATGTTCAAATATTGATGGGTTTTTACATATGGAGACTGCAGCTGAACATTTGGTTATATTCAAGTCCTTTTTTCTTCTTGAACATCATTGTCAGTATTGTTTTTATTGTTGCCTGTTGTCATCATCACCAGGAAAGGCACTAAATTTTAGAAGCATAAGAAAATAACTACATTACTAGAGGTTTTCCTGTCCATCCATAAGCAAGTCTTATTCTGTGTTAAGAAATCCTGTAGCCTTCTTCAATGGTACATAGTGATTGGTTGGTTTCATGACCTTGGGCAAATCACCAATCATATAAACTCTCTGGACCTCAGTTTCTTCATCTGTAAAGTGGGAATGATAGAGTTAGTGTGAGAAATGAGATAACCAACATAGAGTGTTATGATGGTTAATTTTATGTGCTAACATGACTGGCCTAAGAGATACCCAGGTAATAGGATTTGAGTTGGTAGACTGAGTAAATCTGATTCTTCAGCAATATTGCGGGTGCTCTGTCATCCAATCTGCTAAGGGCTCCACTAGAACAAAAAGGCAGGGGAAGGGCAAATTCAAATCTCTCTGCTAGAGCTGAGACATCCATTTTATCGTGCCCGTGAACATTGGTGCTTTTGGTTCTCAAGACTCTGGCTGGGGCTGAATTACACCACTGGATTGCTCGGTTCTCCAGTTTGTGGATTGCCGATGCTGGGACTTCTTGGCCATATTTGTGTGAGCCCATTTTTATAATAAATCTCTTCTCTTCTCTTCCCTTCCCTTCCCTTCCTTTCCCTTCCCTTCTTTTCCCTTCTCCTCGCCCCCTTCTCCACTGAGGAAATCAAACATACCAGGTGGAAAGAGACTGTAGGGAATAGAGAAGTGACTGCAAGGACAAGCTGGGATGTGCTTTGGTGGACATGGACGTCCACCGTAGCTGAGAGGTAGGTGGACCACTCAGTATGCTCGCATTTCACAGCATCTCTGGAGCTAGTCCCACAGCCGACCGGCTCCACAAAGCACAGCCCAGGTTAAGACCTGTGTCTAGATAACTACCGTTTCCAGAGCTAGGCCCTGCCCAAGAAGCTGGTATTTGAAAATTATAACTCAACTGAGAGTAGAAGAGTTCACTGGTGTTGGCTTAGTAATTAAATTACAAGGCGATTATGAGTCTGCTCAGGCACAAAGATTACATCTGAGTACTTTAAGTAGCCTAGGACTAAAACTCCTTCTGGAGGAAAAAAATATGACTGAATTAATACCATTTTCTACCAATTACAGGTGCCCTCTAGTGACCCTCAGGCTGACAGGGCAACAGGCGCACTGGAAGGGGGTGTTTAATAGGGCCTGGATTAAGGCTCGTGTAGCAGAAAGGGAGCCCTGCACCTCTCACCTCTGTGTCAGGCGGAATTTGCTTTCTGGGGTGGGGGATGAGTGAACGGCTTGGGCCTGCTTCCCTCTCCTTCACAGCCCTTCTGAGGTTAGGCTACTGAGCTGCCCCTGCTGCTGCTCTGTATGGAGAACAGCAGCCCCGACATCTGCCCACGCTGCTGCCTTCCCCTGGGATGGTCTCCCGTTTAACTCCAGCCAAATCTCATCTTTCCTTGCTTTTTTGAAAGCCTCCTCTTCCACCTCCTCCAAGCAGGCTTCCCGGACTAAATGGCAGCTAAACAATCTCCAAACCAGAGTCAATGTAATCACTTAACTCTGCATGGCTCTGATTTTACAGAAATTCATCAAAAAAAAAAAAAATACAGGAGAGCCCCTACTTTGGTTTAAGACAGTACAAAATAAATTCAAAGAGCTTCTTATAAAATTTATTCAAGTACCGCCCTGGCTGGTGTGGCTCAGTGGATTGAACGCCGGCCTGCAGACTGAAAATTCGCCAGTTTGATTCCTGGTCAGGGCATATATGCCTGGGTTGCAAGCCAGGTCCCCAGATGAGGGCGTGTGAGAGGCCGCCAATCTGTTTCTCTCCCTCTCTTTCTCTCTCCTTTCCCCTCTCTCTAGAAAAATAAATAAAATCTTCAAAAAAATTCATTCAAGTACGAAACTTGATCAAAGTACGAAACTTGATCAAAACGGTCAGGGCTGCGAACACACTAATACCGCTGACACATTCCAGAAGAGCTGCTAGTGAAGCAAAATGTTGTCGGTGGGACCTCGTGTTGAATGCGCTGCAGGAGCTGCTGCTATTTAAAGAAACTGTGGTTACTCCGTTTGTAAAAGAGTTAATCATCTCATAAAGTGTCTTTTGTGTAAACTCCTGTTCTCAGATACTAGGTATAATTTAGACTTTAAAAAGCTGTCCCAAATTCTTTCTTGGAAGAGCAGAGTATAAACAAATTTGATGATCAACATGGTCGACAGAGGAAGAGATGGGGTGAGCGCGTTTGCGTCTGCACGCGGGTGAGAGAGGGACAGAGTGTCAACTCCTGCGGCACCGGGTTCTGACAGAGCCTTAGGCCCCAGGCTGTGCTGACCGCTCCGGCCGCGGCCCACAGGGGCCGTGTGGAAGGGCCCAAGAGGATCACTGGAATCTAGTTCAGGCCGGAGTGGAGTCACACTCCAGTGTCTGCATTACCGCCAGAAATAAAACCTAATGATCCCCCTTTGGGCCGGAAAGTTTGAACTGGTCAGCTTTTCATTCACGGTCTCGCACAGCCTATCCTCAGTGTAACGACAAAAACCAACAATGATAACCCAAAACTAAAAGCTGAGCCTCAGTGAGCCCTTCCAATGTGGTAAGTGCTTCACACACATGGTCTCATTCAACCCTCACAGCAACTCACCAAGGTAGACACTCTTATTTCCCCATTTGGTAGAGGACACAAGTCCAAAGTGCTCACCACTGCCCGAGGCTGACACCTGGTTATAAAGGGTGCTGGCAAGATTCCCATCCTGGTCTGTGTGTCTCCTGATTTGGGTCTCAAAGCAGGTCCTCAGCACAGACTTTAATGGACTTACTGCCTCCTCCTTCCTCCCTTCGCTCACCCCACACGTGCTAATTCCCATTTATAAATTCCTGCTATTGAGCTGGCCGGTGTGGATCAGTGAGTGGAGCGCTGGCCTGTGAACCAAAATGTCGCTGGTTCGATTCCCAGTCAGGGCACATGCCTGGGTTGCGGGCCAGGTCCCCAGTTACGGGTGTGCAAGAGGCAACATATCAATGTTTCTCTTCCTCTCCCTCCTTCCCTTCCCTTTTCTCTAAAAAATAAATAAAAGCCTTAAGAAACCTGCTGTAAAATGTATCTGTCTTTTCTTCTGATGTAAACCGCAAGCCTAGATTGATGCACATTTCTGTGTGAGCTTGTCATTCATGTTATCCAAGTTAGAGCAAATGCATTATACGTGCTTAGAGCGCTAGGGTAAAAAAATTTAGGTCACTTAAGTAATTTTTCCAGTGGTGCCTATAAAGACTTTTTAATAACAGAGAGAATATGTGTTTTTAATTTTATGAGGCAACTAAACCTGGATACAAAAATGCATAAGCAATGCTATCTCAACTACTATAATTACACACAGTAAACCACTTGCTTAAACTACAAAAAATAAAAGCCAGTCAGGTAATAAATACATTAAAGAAGGAATGGAACCTCATTCAGATTTTGCGGACTGCATCTTCAATGTTTCTTTCAATCACCTTGTTATTGTTAACACATGGGGAATGTGACAAACATCCCAAATCCAGAGTGTAGTGCGTGGGCCCCAAGGGCGTATGTCCCCAAATGAGCCACTAGAGAACCAGGAGAATGCTGTGATATTTATCGATAGTCACTTTTATGTCGAACAAAGGCACAAAAAAAATTTCCCGAAGAGCAAGAGAACTTTTGAACCATTAACTCATACATTTTAAAAATTATTGTATAAGACTTATTTCATCTTCAGGACATCATTTAAATGTCTATTTTGGTAAATATAATTAATATATAGATATATGAAAAACATACGTTATAGATATGGATCAAAACATTTTTAAAATATTTTACCTATTGATTTTTAGAGAAAGAGGAAAGGAGGAAGAAAAAGAAGGAGAGAAACATCGTGGGTGAAAGAATCACTGATGGGTTGCCTCTCGCACACCCCTAACTGGGGACCTGGCCTGCAACCCAGGCGTGTGCCTTGACCAGGAATCGAACTGATGACCTTTCAGTTTGCAGACGATGCCCAACCCACTGAGCCGCACCAGTCAGGGCTGGATCAAACAATTTTTGACTGATGAGCTATATGAATAAAGATCATTCCTCTATGGCATAGAATCATTTGGGGCATCAGATATATACAAACAAATGCACACACATCTCTGAGGTCCCAGTTCAAAGAAAGAAACTTCATTATAAATGCATCAGTGGGGAAAATGGATGTTTCCAGCAGCTGGAGAGGAGACACTGCAGGGGACTTAGAGGAAGTAGGTCCTGATGTTTGGGGGTGGGGGTGTCCTACCTGCTGGCATTGTGCCCCTGGGCACGTTATGTCACACCTCCTAGCCTTAGTTCCTTCTGTAGAAGTTCCTTCTACTGCCAGGTCCACTAAATGATACGAAGTACAGAAAGTGTTTTTCTTGTTGCCTGAAAAATAGTAATTGCTCAATTAGTATAATAGCTATTGTTCTTTGAGAAAGGGATGTAGAGGCTGTGGAAGGTTCATGACCAAACCGTGCTGCCCTCTCGGAACAAGATTGAGGAGACAGGAACTATCAGCTCGTTGAAGAGGGAGACATCTAGGATAGAAAAGGGAGGTGCATCCTCAGGATCAGGGACCAGAACAGCCACAAATCCTCTCTCTGCACTTCCTCTCTTTCCTGCTGTTCTAGATGTGAGTCTTGGCATTACCAAGACCTGAATTGCGCTCAAGCTAGCACAAACTAAAGAGTTACTACAAGGATACAGAGATATTGGGAATCTAAGAGCACCTTGTGACTGAGAATTGGAAAGAGGAACTGAGACTACTCTAGATTCTTCTCCCTCTCTCTCCCATTTTCTTTCCCCCTCCACCTTCCTTCTCTGCTGATTCATCTTGCACCTGGCCCACCAAGGCCACACATCCCTTCTCCCTCTACCAGACTAAGTAAGGCACAGTCACCAATGAGCAGAGGTCTCTCAGCCTTTTCTTGTGGATTCTTGCAAAAGAGGATCTGATTGGCTCAGTTCATTTGCTAGAGCCAGGGTCACTTATGTCCAAGCCTAGCCAATGGTCTGGTGTCATTGATTCAAGGACACCTGGTCCAGCAAGCTTGGCTACCCCTCCCTTGCTGAGGGTGGCACAGTTTTTCTAGGGTGTCGCTGGACAATGAAACTTGTCTCTTGCAGAGATGTGGGGGTGTATCTCTGCCCAGGTCCTCATCGTGGACAAGGCCATCTGTGGATGAGGTGCTCATACCCCTGAGCAGTAAGGTTTGACCTTGAAGTCCCAGGCACTTGAAGAATGCCTATCTACTCATGGACTTCACTTCCTGTTCTTTACATATTTTTCAATCCTCACCTGAGGACTTTTTTTTTCTATTGCTTTTAGAGGGAGAGGAAGAGATAGAGGAAGGGAGAGAGAGAAACACTGATGCTAGAGAAAAGCGTTGGTTGGTTTCCTCCCCATCCATGCCCGAACAGGGGATCATATGCATCCAGACTGGAGACCATTCGCACATGGACCAGAAGCCAGGGATCGGACCTGCACCTAGGCATGTGCCCTGACTGGGAATCAAACCTGCAATCTCTCAGTTAAGGGACGACACTCCAACCAACGGAGCCACACCGGCCAGGGCCACTTACTGTTCTTGCAAGACAAGATCTGTTTGTCTTCTGTTCATTCATGGACTTCAGGGCTCTGTTTAATGAATGTTATAAACATTTCCTATTCTGCTGGAATTAAACAGCTTTTAAAGCATACTTTTTGGCTACTTAACTTTATAGCTTCTTTTGCCAGCCGAACTGTAAACTTCTTAAAGGGGGAACTTCAGGTTGGGAAATAATTCTAGAGACTGTGGATTCCAACCCTCCCATCTGACAGGTGTGAAAACTGAGGCCCGAAGAGTGGAAATGTCGCACAACAGGGTCGGGTCAGGCGGGACCTGGAACCCAGTTTCACACACTCGGTTCCCCAGGGTGCGTGGCAATGCCTTACGCACAGTGTGCTCTCCAGGAACTGTTTGTTGGCTTATTCCTACTTAGCTTTCGCTTTCTCAAGCTCATTGCTCTCTACTGATGTCCCTTCCTCCACCACCAACTTCAACCCTAGAGGATCACATTCCATCTGCCTCTCAGGCGTTGGTCTTGGGAGTTGTGTAGTGGAAGCTGAGATGAGACCCGGGTGAAATTTAACCTGGCTCTATCAGGGCGTTATCTCTCCAAGCCGACACCGCAGTCACAGCGTAGACACTAGACCAGTAACTTCCTTCCTTCTGCGGGGTCAGTGGCCACCAAACCAATGCCCGATGGACCCACTCTCTAGCGTCCACCTAAAGACACTATTTCTGCAAAGCCTCCCAGGCCAGTGCTAGGCCACTGCTGACCTCCTACCTGCGGGACGTTATAAATGGATCTTTTCCTCCCGTGTCGCTTTCCTCCCAGAAGCCTTCTCTGTCCATTCCAGCCTTCTAGGAAGCCAAGTGCCTTTACACAGTGCAGCACTTCATCAGTTCTCCTGTTATCTCACGAGTGCCAGACTAGCCTAGTCAGCTCCTGAAGGCAGGGAGCGCCTCCCCCAGCCCTCAGGTGGGCTCCCACCAGACCAGCAATAATTACGTTGGCTGATGGAGGAAAGGCTGGCAGGAGGAAGGAGAAACATTTCTTTTGGCAAATATCTTAGGGCAGTATGGGTTAGGAAAAGCAACTGCTTAAAACAGAGAGAAACATTCTGGCTTTTAATTTTTAGGCTACGTGGTGACAAGTTAGACAAAGCAACTCTTGGCACCTGAAATCTGCCCCGATTAAACCAATTCCAGGGTCAGTTCATTGACTCTGCACCCAGCAGCCACTCTGAAAGCCTGCAGGTGGGGCGTAAGATCAACTACAGAGCAGAGAGGGAAGGACATTAGACGAGGGGCCAAGTGAGCCCCAGGCTTCCCACTCCGGGAGACTTGGGTCTGAAGGACCCACAGAGCCTTCCTCTCAAAGACCCCCATTCCAGCCGGAATCCCAGCCTTGAGAGGCCATTTCAGAGAGCTCTAGATAAGAATACAAACGGGTGGAAACTGGAGGAGAGAAGGAAAGGACTATCCTATCAAACATTAGTGAAAGTATTAGATGAGAGGAAAAGCAGAGAGCCAGGCTCTGAGGCTTCAGAAAGCAGGAGGTAAGTTTCCATAGGCGGGGTGGGGGAAGCAACGTGGGAGCCCAGCACACGCCTTCGGTGGGGACACCTATTGGAGGGCCTGGGGCATCAGGGTGGGGAGAGGAAGAGCATAACCACTGTCAGCTGGTGAGGGGTCAGAGCTGTACCACCGGAACCAGGTGAAGCTTCCTGGAAGAGAAACCTAACCTCCATCACGCATGAAGATGAGTCCTCCTCCCTGTAGCACCAGGCCTGATGGCCTGACTCCGCAGAACGGAAAATCCAGGGATCACACCTCTGACCCAGAAAGACCCGCAGTCAAAGAAAGGGATCCATCATTACTAAGTATTTGCTGTGTGTCGGATCCAGTTTAAATACAGTATCGTTGCTGGTTCTCACAAAGCCAAGAAAGGTTGTTGACTGAGCTGCCCAAGGTCACCCTTGTGGAGGGTAGGTAAACTTCCCAAGATCACAGATCCAGGAATGTCACTCGTGGGATGCAAACGCAGGAGTCAGGCTCCAAGTCTGTGCAGTTGCTACTGGCCCTCTCACTTCGGGCACGCCCCAAACAGAGGTGTGTCCTCTCCGCGGTTGTTTTGCATTCTGCCCGTAGCTCAGCCTCTCATCACCTCTGGGATGGATCCTGTTCTCACCTCTGGGGTGTGATTTAAAGTAAAAGCAAAACCCAGGCCCAGACAATTCCATTCTTGTTTCCTTGCTGGTGGCGGGCCTCTCAGAAATGTGCAAACAGCGTTGACAACAAAGGTAGGTAAACGGCAGTCTGCTGGGTGGATAGCCTCTGGTGCTATTAGTATTTTGTGTTTTGTAAGCCCAAGAAATACTCAGATGTTAAAGCGTAAAAATAACACACTGCCGAGTAGATGAGCAGATTCTGAGAAGCAAAGAAGGGGGAGGAGTCAGGTGCGCTTAAACGCGGTTCTTTGGCCGGTGTGCGTGGGAGTGGGGTTGCGGGGGTGGGGAGACTGGACCTGGCACCCAGATAACTGGCTTCCGGTACCCACTTTGCCTCTTATGAATGTCTAACTGTGGGCCTGCTACCTCCCTCTAAAAGGGAGGGGAAGACATGCCTGCATGCCCTTCCTTACAAGAATCAAATGAGCTGCTCTACCAAACGGGACTGGATTCTCTTCTGTTGTTGCTGTTTACTAAAGGCCGTGCTATTCCATGTCTCATGAATCCTCTAGCAACTTTATGATACAGTTGTTTCTGCTCCCCTTCGAGGATGACGCAGCCTCAGAGAAGTCATGTAACACTCCTAAATTCTCCTGGCTTTAAAGTGACAAAAGTGGACTAACTAACACTCAGTTCTCTCTAACTATAAAGTACACTATACCATGCTGGGCTCCGCTTTGCTTTCTGTGTGAGGTGTGGCTCATGCTGAGCCCCAAGACAGGAGCGCAAGCTCTCCACACAAAATGAAATCCCACCCATTCTTCAAGGCCCACTTAAGCCCTGTCTCCTGTGAGAAGCTGTCCCAGGCTCCTTCTGCCTCTAGACTCACCCTCCACCCCCGCTCCCAATCAGTCTGCCCCTTCTGCCCTGCCAACTTGCTGGGACTTTCAGAATTTACTGTCTTTCCTTCTCATCTGTACCCCGTGGCCTTTGTCAGATGCCTAGCACTTCCTTTGCCTTTGTTAAAACACCTCCTCCAGGAAGCCTTCCCTGACTCTCTCCCACCTCCATCCACCCTCCGTCCTGCTGGCTGCCGCACCTGAGAGTTCCCTAGCTCTTTCTGCGTTTGCCTATGTTAAGTGTTGACTTATTCCCTATACTTACATTGACTTTACAGTCCTTACACTGGACTTCTAGCTTGAGGGCAGGGACTGAGGGTCCTACTTGCCTTGGCATTCCCACACATGTCCTGTCTGTAGAAAGTGCTCACCAAATGTTCTTTGAATTAATAAATGGATTTCTACAGCAGTTACTGCATTACACAGTTCCCCTGTTGAGTTTTTATCCCCTTTCCTTGGAGGGTGTATAGCAGGGGTGTCAAACTCATTTTCACAGGCAGCCGCATCAGCTTGGCAGCTGCCTTCAAAGGGCCGAATGTAATTTCAGGACTGCATAAATGTAACTACTCCTTACCTAGGGGCAAGGAGCTCCGCGCTGCCATCGGGTAGAAACAAGGTGTGGGTTGATAAAACAAGGTGGAGGGCCAGATGCTGCCTGTGGACCTTGTGTTTGCCACCTGTGGTGTGCAGTAGAGTACATTTCTCCTGAATGCTTCTCTGTTCCAAACTCAATCAATGCCTGGCACCTAGTAGGTACTCAGAAAACATTGGTGATTTGGTTAAGTGATTACCGGATTTTCCACTGTATTGAATTCTCCCAGCCACCACTTCCCCGTCCCAGCCCACAGCATGGCCAATGGAAAATTAATTGGTTGCAAAGTGTGTATCTAATTACAACATCCCGCCCCTGCCACAGAGATGTTCAAATGTTGATTATAACATATACATCTCAATAACAGACGGTAGCATTTAATTCAGCATTAATAACGCCACTTGGGCCGGACAACACACACACACAGAGCTCCCTTTTATCTGCCATTAGGACAGACTTTGCACTTCAAGCGCCAAAGTCCTCATCCATAAAGCATTCCTGCCCCGAAAACCAAACGTTTCCTCGCAAGCCTGCAACGCGCTTAAGCCCTCAGTTTTCCCAAAGCAGAGGTCCGCACCCAGGGCCCCCCTGGAGTTTAGGGGCGCTGGGCGCGCGTTTCGGCGTAGCCGTACTGGGATATCTCAGATGCTCCGGCAGCATCCCCAGCTCGCCCGTCGCACCCGGCTCCCCAGGGCCCGCCATCCCGGGAAAGAAAGGCGAACTACATTACCCAGCAGGCTCCCCGCCGCCCTCTTTCCTTTCAAGTCTTTGCACGTGGCCGGAGGGGAGGGCGGGGCCTGGACGTCACTCTCCTACATTCTCTTTCCCTGTGTCAGAGCAGGGATATATTTTTTTCCCTTCCTCTATTCCCTCCCCCCCACCC
>PVKM010010180.1:0-35375 GCA_004027735.1 Carollia perspicillata | reverse complement strand
ATAAGTTTTATGTATACACCTCTGAAATACACTCGGTTTTCACTAGTCACACAGGTGATGTCATGTCACTGTGAATGATGACTTAGTAAATTTGAAATGTGCCCCTGGGCAGAATCCTCTGAGACACTGATCACAGCGTTTTCATCAATTGATCAATGCATAGCCTGGATTTGTGTGTGTTTCTGGTTGAACACCCCTTATTTCATAGAGCTGTTGGTTCATTTACATTGAATTCTCATTCAGTAGCACTGTAATACCTGCCTGAACCACCTTCTCTTATATGAGCATTTGCTGCACAAGGTGCCTTACAGCCATTCTGCCCCTAAATATGATACAGTACTTCACTGGGGGCATTATACACGGTGAAGTCACAAACTAAACCACATCATGTGAAAAGTGTGGCACTGGGTAGTCCACACAAAGAAGGTGTGTTTACAGAATAAGAACTCAATGACCATGGAGACCTGAGTTTATTTCTGGTCCCTCTATTCTTTTCCATTGATGTATGTGTCTGTTCTTATGCCAGTACCAAACTGTTCTGATTACCAAGGCCTTGTAATATAATTTGATGTCAGGTATTGTGATCCCTCCTACTTTGTTCTTCTTTCCCAAAATTGCTGCATCTATTTGGGGTCATTTATAGTTCCATATACATTTTTGAAATGTTTGTTCTATAACAGAGGACCCAGAGATGTATGAAAGGATGCTCAGCATCACTAGCCATAAGACAGATGCAAATTAAAACCAGAATGAGATACCACTTCACACAGGTCAGAATGGCCATCATAAATAAATAAGTAAACAAGTGTTGGCAAGGTTGTGGTGAAAAAGGAACCCTAGTACATGGTGGAAATGTAGATTGGTGTGGCCACTGTGGAAAACAGTATGAGAATTTCCTCAGAAAACTAAAAATGGAACTACCTTTTGACCCAGCAATTCCACTTCAAGGATTATATCCTAAGAACCCTGAAACACCAATCCAAAGAAACTACACACCCCAATGTTCATAGCAGCACAATCTATAATAGCCAAGTGTTGGAAGCAACCTAAGTGCCCATCAGTGAATGAGTGGATCAAAAAAACTGTGGTACATTTACACAATGGAATACTAGGCAGCAGAAGGAAAGAAGAAGCTCCCACCCTTCATGACAGCATGGATGGATCTGGAGAGCATTATACTAAGTGAAATAAGCCAGGCAGTGAAAAACAAATACCATATGGTCTCACCTATAAGTGGAACCTAATCAACAAAAGAAATAAGCAAGCAAAATATAACCAGAGACGCTGAAATAAAGAACAAACTGATAGTAACAAAAAGGTAGGGCGGGAGGTGACTATGAGGGGTGAAATGGGAAGGGCCATCAAGAAAGATGTATAAAGGACACATGGACAAAGCCAAAGGGGGGTAGGATCAAGGGTTGGAGGGAAAATGGAGTCAATTGTACTTAAACAACAATAACAAAAAGAACTCAGTGTGCTAGCCTATTCAATCTAGGCTGGAATGTGCATATCACAACCCCAGATGAGCACATAACCACAGATGACTGGAGGCATTGTAGGCACTGACTATGAAGCTACAAACACATTCTCACTAGTAGATACAATTGCACACATAGGACCCAAGAATAAAGAGGGACAAATATGTGCAAATGTATTCATGTATGTGTACACGCGTGCATGTACATTCATGTGCATGCACAATCATGCATGTGTGCACATGCATACCTGTATGTTTGTGTGCATGCGTGGATGTGTGGGTCTGTATGTGTTTTGTGTGTGCATGTATGTATGTGTATATGAACGTATATATTTGTGTGTGTGCATGTGTATATGTGTATGTGTGTGCATTTGCTGCAGGATCTATTCACCCTTCAATGAAAATTGTTTCTGCCAAAAAATTATTTTGTTAACAAGGGAAGAAAAGCTGTTTTGAAAGTTTCTTTTAAGGATTTTGAAAAATTCAGTGTCAAGCTCTGTGACCACCATTCCACCCAGAATATTCCTTATGGCTCTGTGCAGCCTGGCAGCTGCCTCTGTATCCTGTACCTAGAGCCCGCCTTCCATGCAGCTGGCATTCACCTGCTCTGCTGTGCTTCTAAAGCTTTTCCTGTTACTACTGAATCTCCATCATTGGGATGGACTACCATTCTTAATTCATTTGTGTAAGAATGTCTGTGTTACTTCAGGTTTTTGAAGTTATGGATGAAGTTGCTTTAAATAGATACAGGTTTTTGTAAGAAGTAAATTAATTTATCTTTGAAAAACACCCAAGTAAGACTGCTGTCCCAGCAGAAATGTGTGACAGTTCATCATATTTTATTTTCTTTAACTTTTAGCCACTTAAAGGAGCCTTTAGTAGTATCTCATTATGACTTTAATTTTTGTTTTCTGAATAGTGATGTTGAACATTGTAATTCAGAAGCTCCAAACTGGGGAGCTGCACTTGTGCTCATGATAGTCTGAAAAACACATCTGGAGGACCAGCAGATGTGGACATACCATTTATTACTCATGTTACAGGTGGGCCAGATAGACATTAACTTTATGGTATCTGAATGATGCCAGGATGCCATATGCCCCACCACCAACTCATGGCAAATAGTGGACTATGTAAATATCTCTGTGGTAGGACATTGAATGTTCACTGCCAGCCCTCCAAGTAAAGGCAAATTGTTCTTGGCAATCTGGATGGATGTCAATACAGAAAAATTTATTAGCAAGGTTTAAAAAATGTTAAGCACCTAATTTGTGGCTCAAGGTGTCTAAGAGGTCTGTGATGTTAGGCACTGTATCATACAGAGAGGCTATTACTTTTTTCAGCTCCTGGTAATTTACCATTATTTGCCAGGAGCCATAGGGTTTTCAAACCGGCCACACTTGGGCATTATATGGGATGCGTGTAGGACAGATGATACCTACTTTCTCAAGTTCCTGGATGTTCTCTTCAATTTCCTGATGCCCCCAGGCAGCCTGTATTGCTTCACTGCAACTACCCAATGAGGGACAGGAAGTTGTACAGGGGCATGTTTGGCTTTTCCCTTCAGAACTGCTTTGACCACCTGAACCCACAGGCAGAAATAACCTACAGTTGTCTGTAGCTGCAATCTCAAGAGGACATTCACCCCTAAGATGTACTATGGGGTGGGAGAGATAGAGACCACATAGGGCTACAGACTCAGCTGGCCAGTTGCCAGGGTTAGGGTGACCTTATGTATCTTGACATATTGGCCTCCATAACCATCAATGGCATGGAAGAGTCCTAAAAACATTATGGGTTGCTGTGAATGAGGGTACATTCAGCCCCCATGTCCACTAGGGACTATGTTCATTGTACATTGTTGGGGGACCAATAAATAGGTACTTCCACATGTGGCATCCAATCCCCAGAGATGGAGTCCCCCACTTACTGGGGCCCTTGGCCTCCTCTGTAACAGAACAAGCCATAACATTGTTTGCTTTCTGGGTGGGCCTGAGGGAGGCTTATGTCTGGACCATGGCCTTGGTGTGAGCCCATGAAATCAGCAGACTGATGCAACAGGGTGGCCAAAAAGGTCACTCCCTGACAGACCCCCAAGGAAGTCCATTCCAGAGTACGGACAGTCAGTTCTTTCTCAGGCAGAGATTAGAAACACTGGTGTGGCTTTAGCTATTGCCACAAGGCTACCAACACCTGATTGGGTTGCTTATCTATTTTTTTCAGAATTCACTCCTGTCTTGATCAAATCTACTCAGAGTTGATTATGGGTTACTTTGACCAGTCCTCCTTTTCCTTTGGCCTCAATGGTAAGCTACTAATGAGTGTCTTTCTCTTTGACCTTCCTTACTCCCTCACACTGTTTTGCCAATGTTACCTCTCCAAAATCTGCTATGCTTTGGGCTTCTCATTGGACTGTATCATTCACCAGAGTAGACAGGACAGGTATTAAAGTTCCATAGTATGCAGGAGGTACTGCTTGGATGACACAGTCACACATCCTGGCAGTGAATGAGATTGTGTTGGGTCCCTTAAACTCATCTAGATAAATGGCATGGTGCATGCCCATTTCCCAGAGGAATGGTTGTAATTCAAGAATGGAGGTCCAATGTGGCTTTGATACAGGGAGGTCTCCCTCATTGTACCAAATAGTGTGTCAATCTGCTATCAACCATGTGAGCAGAAAGGCATTTTCATTGTATTGTAAGGCCTCATGATTGCAATTTCATAACAATGAATGCATGGTCACTCACATCATCCTGGTCAGTTTATCCCCAGACAACACAATGCCATCAGTCCCTGTGTCCCAGAGACACAAAAGCCACCTGCAATAAACTCAGATCACTTCTGTCTGAACTTTGCTGCCAGCTCCACAAGCTCAGAGGTGTATGGCTGAGCTGATGTGTGCATGCACTTTAAAAATGGCAGCGAGAGGGCACATCCTCCCTGTCAGGTTTCTCCTGTTGTGTTTTCAGTTTTTCTGGATGACTGGCTGAATGGCATGGCTCTCACTAGGCTCCTTGTCTGTGATCACTATCTCTTCATCCAATTCAGTTTCACGGTTTGCTGTAGGATCACACTTACATGGATTCCAGTCTGACTGGGCTATGACTATTTTCACTCTAGCCCTTGTCAGCTCATGCCCATGAATGTGCACAAACCAACAGGCCAGTTCCTGAAACTGCTTGCTGGTCTCTGTTCCTGCTGTCATCCTAGGGATTCCTCACAATCTGTCTGAATCAACCTCATATCCCTCTTCAACTTAATTTCACCTTCTAATTAACTGTCTTATTTTTGCTTCAGCTACCAGCTGCTTGGTGGTGGAATCACGTAGCTCATGAAGTAGGAGCCAGCCCACTGCTGCTACTGCCGCACACTCTTCTTTTTTCTTTTCCCAGTGCAGTGTACCTCCACCACCTTTTAAATTTCTACCAGGCCTAAGGTAGTGTTGGAGTCATCCCCTCATCCTGAAGAGAAGCCCCAGGCTTGCCATCTAATACTACATTGAACAAAAGAATCTGCCTGGGATTCCCTGGTAATCCCACACTCAGCATGTTGGTATTATTGATTGACTCAAGAGAGGTATTTTCTATACTATCCTGCTGACTATGCCAATTGTAATGGAAGAGCTCCACACTGGGGAACTGCACTTGTGCTTGTCATGTTCAGAATAACCCACACAGAAGACCAGTAGATGTGGACATACTGTTTATTACTCATGTTACAGGGTAGTGCACCAATGTCCGTGGATGGGCCAAGAGACCATACCCTACCTCTGGCCTTGGCATTACTTCTGTGGTTAGGGAGAGGGTAGCAGCAGTGGAGGGAACAGCAGTGGTGAGTGAAAGCTTTACATTCTTATGACAAACAGAGGAGACTGGGACGTTTGGGTGCAGATTGTTTTCCTTGTTTCTTATGGCTGCTGGCCATGCAATCTATTCTCTGAGGTCATGGAGGGACCATGTCTTGAGTTACTCTACAGGCATCTTTTCATGGACTTATTTGCCATACACGTATCTTTGAGTGAAGTGTCTATTCAAATATTTTGCCCATTTTTAAATACAGTAGTGTTGTCCCCATGTTGTTCAGTTTGAAAGCACATTCCATATTCTGAAGACTAGTCTTTGGTCAGACATCTGGCTTCTCTTCATTCACATTCAGAGAATAAAATTGGCTAATTTTGATGAAATCCAGTTATCAGGTTTTTTCTTTTATAGACTGTGCTTTTTTTGTTATATCTAAATTTTTGCCTAATCTAAGGTCATGAGGTTTTTCCTCAATGTTCTATTCTAAAAGTTTTATAGCTGTACATTTTATATTTAAGTATTATTTACTTTTAGTTAATTTTGTAGAAGGGGTGGGGTGAAGTTTCATTGTTGTTTTTTGCTAAGGATGAAAGTCCCATTGTGCCAACACTTCTTGCTGAAGAGATGATCCTTTTTCTACCAAATTGCCTGTGTGTCTTTTACAATATTCAATTATCCCCATACGTGTGTGGGACCCCCCTGTTGGAACATTAATCTGTCTATTGTGACACTAACAGTAACCTGTCTTAATTAGTGTAGCTTTGTAATCCATCCTGAAATCACTTAGCATTCAGGCCATCTTCAAGAGAGAAGCACTGCCTCTTGAATGTGGGAGAATAAAAAGATTTGATAACATGTTTTAAACTACCACATAGACTTTTTTCCCCAATAAAGGCATTTTAATGCTGTAAATTTCCCACAAATGTTGCTTTACCTCAAAAAAATTTCATGTTTTATTTTCATTCATTCAGTTAATTTTTTTTTCTAATTCCTTTGAGTCTTTTTCGTTGTTTCATGAATTACATAAGTACATATTATTTTATTTCCCAATATTGGGAATTTTTCAGTTAGCTTTCTATTTTGGATTTCCAGTCTAATTGTGTTGTGATATAAGAATATACAAGGTCTGTCCAGAAAAAGTCCAACAATTGTTAATATAACAAGAATGATTCGCATGACATCAGTGTAACCTGGCATCTAAAGAGAGTGGACTGGAATGTGCATTCATGAACAATAATGACTTCACAGTACTAGTCAGTGGGGCTGATAGACATCATTGAGTGAACATGTATACTGTGTGGCTGTTGAATTCAAAATGAGTGAGTAGAGCAATTAAATCTACATCCAATTTTGCATTAAGCTTGAACATTCCGCAGTGGAAACTATTTGGATGATTCAGAAGGCTGCTGCTGTGGGCAACTGGTGATTGGCAGCTTCACCATAACAACACACCTGATCATGCATCACTTCTCATTTGGAGTTTACTGGTGAAACATTAAATCACCCAGGTGACTCAGTCCCTCCTTAAAGCCTAGATTTGGCACACTGCAACTTTCTGGCTTTTCCCAACACTAAAACTACCTTTGAAAGGGAAGAGATTTCAGACCATTGATGAGATTAAGGAAAATATGACAGGGCAGCTGGTGGTGATTGGGAGAACTGTGTCAGGTGCTTACTTTGGTGCCTACTTTGTAGGGGACTAAGGCATAATTGTCTTATTTATAATGTTTCTTGTATCTTGTATCTTAAATAAATGTCTCTATTTTTTCATATTATGTGGCTGGATATGTTCTGGACAAACCTTGTACTTTGTATGGTTTCCATCCTTTTCAATATATAAAATTTTATTTTGTGCTTAAGAATAAAGGACCCATGGACAAAGGCAGTGGTGTGGAGGATTGAAACTAGAAGGTGGGGGTGGGCAGGGCAGGGGAGAGTAATGGGGGGAAATAGGGACAATTGCGATTGAATGACAATAAAAAATAAAAAGAGAGAATATGGTCTATGTGAAGGTCTCACATACTCTTGAGGAGAATGTGGATTCTGCTGTAATAGGATGGAGTATTCTATAAATAATAATTAGATCATGTGGTTGGTAGGGTTTTTTTTGCATTTTTGCTTATTTTCCATCCATTTGTTTTATCTGTGATTGAGAGAGGAGTATTAAACTCTTAGGATATATGTGCCTGTTACTGTTTTCAGTTTTTTAAAATTTTTTGCTTCATGAATTTGGCGTTATTGCTAGGTGCATAGACATTTAGCACATCTATTTCTTCTTGATGAATTGACCCTTTGTAACCAGGTAATGGCCCTCTTTCTCTTTAGTAAATTTTAGTCTGAAATCTACATTTTTGTGACATCAATGTAGCTACTTCTGCTTTTTTAAAAAATTGTGTTTGCTTACTAATTTTTTGCCATCCTTTTACTCTTATCTATATGTCATCATGTTTAAATTGATTTTCTTGAAGAGAGAATATACTTAGATTTTATTCGTTATTAAGCAATCTGATATTTTCTGAATTTTAAATGTATTCTGACTAGAAAAATACTGAAAAAACAACTAAATAAAGCAACTGTGTGTTTTATTCCATTGTATACATCAAAAGATTTCTTTAAGTATCTCTAATCAATACTTATTTTAAATTAATACACTGGGAAATAAATAATAAACTGACAGTGACCAGAGAGGAGGGTGGAGGCAGACAACAGGGGAAATGAGGGGAAGGGGCAAACAAAGGAACACCAACAGAGGACTCATGGGCATGCGCAATTTTGGGGGAGTAGAGGGAGACAAGTTTGGGGGAGCAATGGGGAAAAAGGTGAGACGACTGTAACTGAACAACAATATTAAATAAATAAATAAAATTAAGCAGTCTGATATTTTTATGCTAATTCTTAAATTTTGATCGTTTGTATACATTTGGTTCAGTCTGTTATAGAGCACTTAAAATCTTTTGCTCTCTCCTTCTCTAGATCATTTCTTATTACTTTTTGGTAGATGGCTGGTCCAGAAAATCACAGTCACAGGTTCTGCTTCTATTGCACAATGCCTTTGTGTTTGGTGGGCCAGCGGCTCCTGGAAGATGTCCTCATCCAACTCCCCAGAACCTGTGAATGTACTTCATTAAGTGGCAAAAGGGAATTTACAGGTAAGAATGCAATGCAGCCCTTAAGTTCTGGGTCAAAATATTTTAAGACAAGATTTCATCTGCGGAATAAAAGTGTGGGAGAAGCTCACTTATCAGATTGCTGACTGGTGATATCCTAACAATTAAAGAAAGGATTCAGGAAAATGGTTATTCAGCAGAACTGGTTTAACTCTTTTTTAAAGTAGTATGTTTTGACATCTGTTTTCTTCTAAAATTAAATTTATAGTGATCACGCACACACACACATACATATGTACCTATATAGACATACACACACAAATACATATGTGATGCAGACTCCGGCCAGCAGAGTCTGTGTGTTGTGGATGTGGTAAACAAATTTACACAGACTACAGAAGTCCTGTGGAGAAAAAGGGACAGCATGGCCACTCTCTGAGAGAGAGAGTGCCTTGGCCACTTTCTCAAAGGGAGATGCGTCGACCCTTACCTGGACATGCTTTTATTACTTTCCAGTTGTATTACATCAAAGAAGGTTCTCATTTATTATTCTTAGATTTACATTAAGTGATTATTTTTTACAGATAACAAAAAAGAAAAAAATGTTTCAAATGCAAGGGAATGATAAAAATGATTTGGTTACATTTTGCCCTAGGGACATTTTAGCACAGACTTTAGGGAGTTGTTTCAGAGATATGCATTAAACATCTGCAGTCTTTTCTCAGGGTGAGATAGTTTTAGCAAAACCAAGTCTCATAGCAGCCTAGGTACAATGCAGGCCTGGTTCCCCATGGGAAAACCAATTTGCACACCTGGCTCCTGCACGCCACCTTGCATTCGATTGGTTTTCTGGATCAATGCTGGGCTACATTTGCTGCTGCCATACTAATTGGTTCCCTATGCATATGTGTTTTTAGTCACTTATTTTCTGAGATCTCAAGTTTGCCTGACAATCTCAGGCATGCTAACCATGGTATTTTTAGGAATATAAACTCCAACAGTTGGGAGGAATTGCCTTACCCTTTGTATCATTGTTTTTTCCTGCTCCCCATTTGCTTGTTTATTTTTCATTGATTTTTTTTATTCATTCACCATCAAACATTCTCTGGACACCACCTTAGGTTAACCTGAGATGTGGAACCACATCACCCTGACTCTAGTGTGTTGACAGCTTGTTAGGAAAGACCAAGGTGACCACAGGGAACCTTAACCACATGGCAGGAGGACAGGTTTGAGGTGAGATTGTACAGGCCAGGGTCAGGTTCTTGGTTGGAAGAGCAGGATAGGGAAAGGTAAACTTATGCAGAATGCACTGAGAATCATGGGAGTGTTTTAAGCAAGGCTTAACATGATGCTCATCTGATTTAAATGAGATTGCTGTGGCTTGTTGTGGGGGAAGGGATTGTAGGGACATAGGGAGGAAATAGAGACACCCATCAGCCATAGATGGTGTCCATGCAAGTTAGAGAAAGGCATCTATTTAAACACTTTTATCTGTCAGAAAATTGTATTGTATAGGTTTCATTGGATTGAGACACCTTACACTTTACTTCTTCCTCAGTAAAAGTGTTGGAGTAAATGAACAGATAACCCAGAAATAGACAAGAAGTGAGACCAATTGAGGGCCTAGTGCATTCAACTGAGGGGGGGGGAGTGGAATCCCTATGTCCTAGTCTCCTGTGGAAATTGTAGAAGCAGAGAGATTCAAACCTATTTGTGAATGACATTGTGAGACTTGTCATGAATATGAGATGAGGAAAGAAAGAACCTGAGATGATGCTAGATTGCTAATTTAAACCAGTGACGTATAAAAGAAAAGAAGATTTTGGGTTTTGTTGTTGTTTCTGCTTCTGGTGTTGGAGGAGAAGGGAATTGACTTTTTAGATCCATGCTTGTTGGAGTTTTTGTGTTTACAAAGAGCAAGGTGATGCCATGTAGATCAGGGTTATTGAATAGAGACATGGTTAATACAGGACATAGCAGGCAGCTAATGGGAGGTCAGATATGGAAGAAGTCATTCAGGATAAGCTGCAGGGTATTTGCAAAAAAGAGGAGTGGGCTAGAACCTTGGTATTCAAATATTGAACATTCTGAATTTTTATATGTAAGCAGATGAAGTCATTGACAACTAGTGAAAGAACTGATTGGAGAAGCAGGTGCCATGGCTGTTGAGCAGATGCTCATCCTGTTGGCCTAAGTTTATCTCTCTGCTGTTGTCTCCCCAACATGTACACACTGCAATTCTGCTCATGTTTTGTGTTAAACATGACCTTGACATCCTCATGGTGATCTTGAGAAGTGTTATTATTTACCTTGTACAGAGGAGGAAGGACATTGTACACTATCATGTTAGTCATGAAGTCAGATCACTTATAAGGTCTTTGCACAAAACTCCTGCTAATGATTAGGATTTGCTACCTGAGAGATCCTGGTGCTACCTGAAGAATGGGTGGGGGCATGTGTACTTCTGAATTCTTTGACAAGAAGTTTGCAAGAAAGGGACTGGGTGGAAAATTCTTGTTATCATGTATAATTATTGAGTTCATTCTAGTAAATAATATACTCGTTCACTGTAATTCCATCAGCATTCAAGTTCACATAAAGTCACTGATGAAAACTCCAGATCCTTGTTAAGGCATTTCTAGATATGCTGAGGTTTGGTATTGTTTAGTGTACAAGGAACTTTAATAGGCAATTGAGAAATGTTTTCTACTGAGAGGAAAAGGGTAGATGATCAAATAAACAGATTTCAGACCACTTATGTTGAAAGGTTCTGAAAAAGACTTTACATTTACTAAGAGTGAAGTCTCTCTTACCTGGAATTTTCTAGAGGGGTTGCTTCAAATTTATAAGATTTATATCATTGCAAAATTAAACAAAATGAAAGACTTATTTTGGAAGGTGATAATTTATTAAACTAAATATAAGATTAAAAAATTCTCATCAGCATAAAATACCTTATAAAATTTCTTGGGGGCAGGTTAAAGCCTTAGAAAAAGTAAGAAAAACATATAAAAAGAAAGTTTCTTATTTCTCTCTTGACATGACTTATGGAGACAGTTCTAAAAATATCAATAAAATAATTATTTTTATATACATCATATAAAAATAAAAATTTTAGTTGGACTGTATATAATACTGTTAAAAGTAAGTTATATCTCAATAAAAGAAAAAATCTACCATTTTGCATTTTGTCACCTAAGACAAAGACCATGAAAAAATACATAAATATATGTAAAATATTTAGGCATGTTAATCATTATGATTTTGTTGACAATTTGAGACTTTTTTCTTCTCTTCATTTTTGATTGATATTGTAATACAGTTGTCTCTACCTTCCCACCACCACGTTCCCCCAAATTACCCACTCTCACCTCCCACTCTGAATCCCACCCGCTTTGGCTTTGTGTATGGGTCTTTAATACATGTTCATTTATGACCCTTTCCCTTCTTTTCCACATTATTTCCTTCTCACCTCTGGTTACAGGCAGTTTGTTGTTAATTTCAATGTCTCTGGTTATATTTTGCTTGCTTATTTGTTTTGTTAATTAGGTTCCACTTATGGATGAGATCATATGGTATTTGTCTTTCACCACTTGACTTACTTCACTTAGCACAATACTCTCCAGTTCCATCCATGTTGCTGCAAGGGGTAGGAGCTCTTTCTTTCTTTCTGCTGCATAGTATTCCATTGTGTAAAGTAACCATTGTTTTTTTATCCACTCATTTACTGATGGGCACCAAGGTTGCTTCCAGCATTTGGCTCTTACAGATCGTGCTGATATGAACATTGGGGTGCACAAGTCCTTTTGGATTTGTGTATCAGCATTCTTAGGATATAATCCTAGCAGTGGAATTGCCAGCTCAAAAGGCAATTCCAGTTTTAGTTACTTGAGGAAATTACATACTGTTTGCCACAGTGGCTGCACCAGTCTGCATTCCCACCAACAGTGCACTAGGGTTCCCTTTTCTCCACATCCTCTCCAACACTTGTTTGTTGATTTGTTTATTGTTACTTATTTTCAGTATACTTTATTGATTATGTTATTACAGTTGTCCCATTTCCCCTCTTTATTCCCCTCTGCCCTGCATACCACCTCCCACCTATATCCCCCCTTTAGTTCATGTCAAGGGGTCATACATATACGTTCTTTGGCTTCTATATTTCCTATACTATTTTTAATCTCTCCCTATCTATGTTCTACCTAGAATTTTTGCTACTTATTCCCTGAACCCTTTCCCCCTCTATTTCCCTCCCACTCACCCACTGATAAACCTCCATGTTATCTCCATTTCTGTGATTCTGTTCCTGTTCTAGTTGTTTGCTTAGGTTATTTTTGTTTGTTTGTTTTTTGATATTTTTAGGTTTGGTTTTTAATAGTTATGAGTTTGTTGTAATTTTACTGTTCTTAGTATTTATCTTATTTTTCTTAGATAAGTTCCTTTAACATTTCACATAATAAGGGCTTGGTGATGATGAACTCCTTTAACTTGACCTCTTCTGGGAAGCACTTCATTTTCCTTTCCATTCTAAATGATAGCTTTGCTGGATAGAGTAATCTTGGATGTAGGCCCTTGCCTTTCTTGACTTTGAATACTTCTTTCCAACCCCTTCTTGCCTGTAAGGCTTCTTTTGAGAAAACAGCTGACAGTCTGATGGGAGCTCTTTTGTAGGTAACTGTCTCCTTTTCTCTTGCTGCTTTGAAGATTCTCTCCTTCTCTTTAATCTTGGGTAACTTAATTATGATGTGCCTTGGTGTGTGCTTCCTTGGGTCCAACTTCTTTGGGACTCTCTGAGCTTCCTGGACTTCCTGGAAGTCTATTTCCTTTGCCAGATTAGGGAAGTTGTCTTTTGTTATTTTTTTCAAATAAGTTTTCAATTTCTTGCTCTTCCTCTTCTCCTTCTGGCATTCCTATGATTTGGACACTGGAGCATTGAAAGTTGTCCTGGAAGTTCCTCAGCCCCTCCTCATTTTTTTTGAATTCTTGTTTCTTCATTTGGTTCTGGTTGAATGTTTTTTTCTTCCTTCTGCTGCAAACCATTGATTTGAGCCCAGGTTGCCTTCCCATCACTGTTGGTTCCCTGTGCATTTTCCTTTATTTCACTTTTCATAGCATTAATTTTTCCCTCTATTTTGTGACCATACTCAACAAATTCTTTGAGCTTCCTGGTTACCAGTGTTTTGGACTATGCATCTGATAGGTTGCCTATCTCTTCATCACTTAGTTGTATTTTTTCTGAAGCTGTAGTTTGTTCTTTCATTTGGGCCATTTTTTTCTTTCTGTGCACCTGCTATGTAGAAAAGGGTGGAGCCTTAGGTTTTCACCAGGGCAGGGCAACTCAAATTGCTGAGCTGTGATGCTGACAGTGGTGGAGGGATTTGAGAGAGAAGAGTGCCACTTGACTGGCTCTCTGCCAGCTTTCACTCAGTTCTGAGGCAACCCATAAGCAAATTGGACCCTTCTGGTGCCGGTTCCTGAGTGGGTGGGTTTCTGTATGTTCTAGGAACCTGTGGGTCTCTCCAACTAACTTTTCTGTGAGGCTGGGTTTTTTTGTTTTTTTTTTCTGATGCCACAACTCTCACAGGTGTTTTGGTCAGATGTTTTGAGGCTTTACTTTTCAAAGCTGGGACCCTGGGTTGCTTGGTCTGTATTGCTCACCAATTGATTCCCCTGGTTTATCTGCATGCATATGTGGGACCACCTGCTTTGCCAGCCTCCACCTGGCTGTGAGTCCTCTCCACCCTGGCTACCCATCTCTGCCCCTACTACCATTCTGGATAAGTCTTTCTTCTTTATCTCCTTGGTTGTTGGACTTCCATACACTTTGATTTTCTGGCAGTTCTGGCTGCTTTAAAAAAAAATTGTTGTCCTTCTTTTGGTTATGCAAGAAGTCACAGTGTGTCTATGTACACCTCCATCTTGGCCAGAAGTCCTGTAGATTTGTTTATGATGGCCATTCTCACTGGTGTGAAGTGGTATGTCATTGTAGTTTTAATTTGCATCTCTCTGATGGCTAGTGATGCTAAGCATCCTTTCATACATCTCTGGGCCCTCTATATGTCCTCCTTGGAGAAGTGTCTATTTAGGTCCATTGCCCATTTTACAAATGAATTTTTATTTTCCTTGTGTCTTGTCTTGTGAGTTCTTTATATATTTTGGAGATTAAACCCTTGTCTGAGATATCATTGGCAAATATATATTCCCGTACAGTTGTGTCCCTTTTCATTTTAATGCTGTTTTCTTTAGCCATGCAGAAGCTTTTTATTTTGATGAAGTTCCACTTGTTTATTTTTTTCTTTATGTTCCTTCCTCTAGGGTAAATGTCGGGGGAAATATCACTGTGTGGAATATCTGAGATTTTCCTACTGATGTTTCCTCTAGGGTATTTATGATATCATGACTTATATCTAAGTCTGTTATCCATCTTGAGTTGATTTGTGTGTGTGGTGTAAGTTGGTAGTCGAGTTTCTTTTTCTTTCTTTCTTTCTTTTTTTTTTTTTTTTGCATGTAGCTATCTAGATCTCCTAACACCACTTGTTGAAGAGGCTATTTTTACTCCATTTTATGCTTCTTTCCCATTTGTCAAGTATTAACTCACCATAGAAACTTGGGTTTATTTCTGAGCTCTCTATTCTGTTCCATTATCTATGTGTTTGTTCATATGCCAGTAGCAGACTGTTTTGATTACCATGGCTTTGTAATATACTTTGATATCAGGTGTGGAGATCCCACCTACTTTGTTCTTTCTTGAAGTTGCTCCAGGTATTTGGGGTCATTCATGGTTCCCTATATATTTTTGAAATGTTTGTTCTATATCTGTGACATATGTCATTAGTATTTTAATAGGGATTTCATTGAATCTATAAATTGCTTTGGATAGTATAGACATTTTGATGATCATTCTTCGAATCCATGAGCATGGTACATACTTCCACTTGTTTGTGTCTTCCTTAATTTCTTTCTTCAGTGTTGTATAGTTTTCTGAGTACAGTTCTTTAACTTCTTTGGTTAGGTTTATTCCTAGGTATTTTATTTTTGTTGTTGCTACATCAAAAGGGATTTTTTTCCCTGATTTCTATTTCTGATATTTAATTGTTGGTGCACAAAAATGCCTTTAATTTCTGAGTATTGATTTTGTATCTTGCTATTTTGGCAAATTCATTTATTAGGCCGAGTAGTTTTTTGATGGGGTCTATAGGATTTTCTGTGTACACTATCATGTCATCTGCAAACAAAGGCAGTTTTACTTCCTCCTTTCCAATTTTGATGCCTTATACTTCTTTTTCTTGTCTGATTGCTGTGGCTAGGACTTCTAATACTATGTTGAATAGGAGTGGTGAAAGCAGGCATCCTTGTCTTGCTCCTGATCTTAGTGGGAAAGCTCTAAGTTTTTGACCATTGAGTATGATGTCGGCTGTAGGTCTCTCATATATGGCCCTTATTATGTTGAGGAATGCTACCTCTACTCCCACTTTTCTGAGTGCTTTTATCATAAATGGGTGCTGTACCTTATCAAATAGTTTTTCCACATCCATTGATATGATCATGTGATTTTATCTTTTGTGTTGTTTATGTGGTGTATTATGTTTATTGATTTGCAAATATTGTACCATCCTCACATCTCTGGAATCAATCCAATTTGATCATGGTGTGTGATCTTTTTAATGTATTGCTGGATGCAGTTTGCCAATATTCTGTTGAGGATTTTAGCACCTATGTTCATCAGCAGTATTAGTCTGTAGTTTTTTTTTTCTTAGTTGTGTATGTATCTGGTTTTTGGATTAGGATGATGCTGGCTTCATTAAAAGAGTTTGGAAGTTTTCCATCTTCTTGCATTTTTTTTTTTAGAAATGTCTGTGAAGGATAGGGGTTATCTCTTCTTTAAATGCTTTGTAGAATTCTCCTGTGGATCTGTCTGGTCCAGGACTTTTTGTGTTTTGGGAGTTTTTTATTTCTGCTTCAATTTCACCTGCCATTATTGGTTACTTCAGGCTGTCTGTTTCTTCTTCATACAGTTTTGAAAGACTATGTTTTTCTAGAAATTTGTCCAATTCACGTAGGTTTTCAAATTTATTGGCATATAGTTCTTCACAGAAATTTTATACAGTTTTTTGTATTTCTGTGGTGTCAGTTGTAATTTGTCATCTTCAGTTTCTGGTTGTGTTTATCTGGGTCCTCTCTCTTTTTTTCTTGATGAGCCTCTTAAAGGCTTGTCAATTTTGTTTATATTTTCAAAGAACCAGCTCTTGGATTTATTGATCCTTAGAATTGTTCCTTTAGAATCTATGCCATTTAATTCTGCTGTGATTTTGGCTGTTTGTTACATTCCATTTGCTCTGGGCTCTCGTTGTTTTTCCTAAAGCTCTTGTATATGCAGAGTTAGGTTATTTATTTGAAATGTTTCAATCTTTTTTAGGTAGGCCTGTAATGATCTGAATTTGTCTCTCAGGACTGACTTCACTGTGTCCCATAAGTTTTGGGTTCTTGTGAGTTCATTTTCATTTGTTTCCAGAAAGTTTTATTTCTTCTTTGATCTCATTCTTGACCCATTCATTGTTTAATAGCATGATATTCAACCTCTATGAATTTGAGTGTTTTGGGATTTTTCCCTTGAGTTTGGTTTTTAGTTTCAGTCCCTTGTGCTCAGAGAAGATGCTTGACATGATTTTAATTTTCTTGAATTTGTTGAGCTTTGTTTTGTTTCCTATCATGTGGTGTATCTTTGAAAATGTTCCATGTGAATTTGAAAAGAATGTATTTTTTGCTTTTGGGGATAAAAGGCTCTCTTAATATATATCAGTCAATTCCATTTATTCTATAGCATTGTTCAATGCCACAATATCCATGTTGATGTTTTGTTTGGAAGATCTGTTTATGTTTGGCAGTGGGGTGTTGCTGTCAATATCTTTCTTAAAGTCTTCCCAAATTTTCTTTTTGTATTCTGGTGTTCCTATGTTGGGTGAATATATATTTACAATGTTTATGTCTTCTTGATGGATTCTTCCCTTGAGTATTATAAAGTGACCCTCTGGGTATCTTCTTATGGCTTTTTTTTTTAAGTCTATTTTTTTTTCTGATATGAGTATTGCTATCCTGGCTTTTTTTCCAGTCCATTTGCTTGGAATATTTATTTTCAGCCCTTTACTTTCAGTCTTTGTAGGTCTTTTGTTCTGAGGTGGGTCTCTTATAGGTGGCATTTGTGTGGGTCATGTTTTCTTATCCATTCATCTATTGTATGTCTTTTGATTGGGGCACTTAATCCATTTACATTTAACTTATTAGTGATAGGTACTTATTTATTGCCATTTTTTGTACCTGTGTTCCTCTCTCTTTCACTATTTTTCTTCCTGTTCTTAAAGCAGTCCCTTTCACATCTCTTGCAGAGCTGGTTTGGAGGGGGTATATTGTTTGAGGCTTTTTTTGTCCAGTAAACTCCTTCTTTGGCCTTCCATTTTAATTGAGAACCTTGGTGGATAAGGTAATCTTGGTTGCAGGTCTCTGGTTCTCATTGCTTGGAATATTTCTTGCCAGTCTCTTCTGGCTTGGATCATTTCCATTGATAAGTCAGCTGCTAGTCTTATTGGGATTCTCTTTTATGTTACTTCCTGCTTTTCCCTTGCTGCATTTAAGATTCTCTCTTTGTCTTGGAATTTTGTCATTTTAATTATGATGTGTCTTGAAGTGGGCCACTTTGGGATCCTCTGGAATGGAACTCTGTATTTCTTGGATTTTTGTGACTTTTTCTCTCATCGAATTAGGGAAGTTCTCCATCATTACTTTTTCAAATACATTTTCTATCCCTCGCTCTTCTTCTTCTTCTGGTATCCCTATTATATGGATATTATTACATTTCATATTGTCTTGCATTTCTCTTAATCCCGCTTCATTCTTTCTGAGCCTTTTTTCCTTTTCTTGCTCCTTCTTGGTGTTTTTTTCTACTTTGTCCTCCAACTTGCTGATCTGATCTTCTGCTTTATCAGTCCTGCTTTTGGTTCCTTCCACTGTGTTCTTCAGTTCAGCAATTGTATTTTTCATTTCCATAATCCATAATTTATCTTCTCAATTCCTTTTTCTTGTAGCAGCTGAATGGTTAATTTTCTTCAATAATCATGCTTCATGCTTTTATTCTTAGCTTACATTACTAAGTAGCACATATTTCTCCTATTTAATTTTCATATTTGATGTAGTTACATAGAACCCTATAAATAATATACATGTATATATCAAGATAATATATCTACACCAGTGTATGACATTACTGCTGTCATAATGTACCAACAATTTATGCCTTGGTACAGATGGAGGAAATCTGGCACCGTGCAGCTGAGCAACTTTCTCTTAATGTAGGAGTGGGAGGGGCCTGATAGGCCCTGAATCCAGCAGCTGGAGCCATGCCTATTGTTCTTTCTCTGGTCACTGAGTGTGTAGCAGCATCAGGCCAAGTATCTCAGCCTGTAAATATACAAGAAACAACCTAATAGACTCCAAAATCTTCATTACCCAGAAGTGCTTAAATCATTTCCCTAATAAATAATTCCTCTGCAGGGCAGAAATAAACTAGTGCTGGACAATGACTAAACACCTTAAAGTTTTTGAGATTTTCCATTTGAAAAAACTCAACCAGTTTTATTACTCTCTAATAAATATGTGTTGCAGCACATTCAGAATCATATTATCTTATTTCTGCAGGCAAATCTTACCTGCAAAGCCCCTATTGGCAGGCTGACCCACTAAGGTGTGAGGCTCAGAACCTGGGGAGGTCAGAACCCTCTCTCTACAGGTGTGAGTTCCATTGACACTTACACTAAAGGAGATGCAAGCAGATGGCTCTCCAGGTGATCACAATTCTGCTGCTTTGTTCAGAGGCAGCCTGGTGCCATTTCCTCCTGTGGCAACACTTGCATCCACATGAATTGCTGACCTGCTAAATCTCCAGAACATTGTTTTGCTTTGCCATTTGTTTTGATTTTCATGAAATCGTTGAAATGGTGGTTATAAAATTTCCATATGGGCTAGTTACTCTTTAGTCACATTAAGGTGGTGCCATTTGCCCATCTCATGAAACTCTTGAAATTAGAACACCATGAGTCCTTAACACAACAAGTGACAGGTCTTCTCTGGTTTCATCAGGTACTATGTAGATGATGTCAGAGGGATGGTTTCCAGTCAGCTCTGCTGTCCACCTGGACATTTCTCTAGGTCCCCCCTTTTCTGCTGTCAGCACCTCTGTGATTTTTCTTTTTGGGAAAACATCCCAATCTTAGTGTCTGCAATTTGTGTGAAGCTACATCCCCTGTTTCATATGGACACGTAACTGGTACTGAGCAGAGTACAGAGGTGGGTACAAGATGGCAAGCCTGCAGGTAACTCTAAACATACACAGACAGAACAAGAATAATGCCTCATATTTGGGTTAAAAATGGTACAAATATTGGGCATAAGTTACAGAATCAAACAGAATCAAACAGATGTGATAGACATCAAAGTGTTTAAAATCCCTTTTCATTGAGAAAGAGACTAGATATGTCGACTAAATACAGACATTAAGTTAAATGAATGCATATTAAATTTGGGATAACTTTAAAAGAGTAGGAAAAAAGTGCATAACTTGTAAGATAGTACAAAGGGAAAATAGAATTAATTGAAGAATTACAAATCCCAAAATAAGGCAATAGAGAAGAGAAACAGGACAAATAGTAGAAACTGGAATGATTGATAGAATCCACAGTGTTAGTGATCACAATAAATAGAAGTGGATTACATTCTCTAGAGTTCAAGAACAGGGAGCCTGGAAATAAACCCAAGTCTCTATAGTCAATTAATATTTGACAAAGTGGGGAGCAACATAAAATGGAAAAAAATAGCTTCTTCAACAAATGGTGTTGGGATAACTGGACAGCTATGTGCAGAAAAAAAAAAAAAGAAACTTGAGCACCAATTTACACTATACACAAAAGTAAATTCAAGGTGGATAAAAGATTTAAATATAAGCTGTGACACCATTTAAGTCCTAGAGGAGAACATAGGCAGGAAAATCTCAGATATTTCATGCAGCAACTTTTTTACTGATATATCCCCTAGAGCAAGGGACATAAAGGAAAGAGTAAACAAATGGATCTTATCAAAATAAAAAGCTTCTGCACAGCTAAAGAAAACAGTATTAAAATAAAAAGAAAACCAACTGTATGAGAAAACATATTTGTCAGTGATACCTCAGACAAGGGTTTAATCTCCAAAATATATAAAGAACTTACATAAATCCACTCTAAAAACTCAAGCAACCCAATTAAAAAGAGGGCGAAGAACTTGAACAGACATTTCTCCAACGAGGACATACAGAGGATCCCGAGACACATGAAAAGATGCTCAGTATCGGTAGCTATCAGAGAGATGCAAATTAAAAACACAATGAGATACCACTTCACACAGGTCAGAATGGTCACCATAAACAAAGCAACAAGCAACAAGTGTTGGAGAGGTTGTGGAGAAAAGGGAACCCTAGTGCACTGCTGGTGGGTTTGCAGACTGGTACAACCACTATGGAAAACAGTTTAGAATTTTCTAAGAAAACTAAAAATGGATCTGCCTTTTGATTCAGCAATTCCACTGGTAGGATTATATCTTAAGAACCCTGAAACACCAATCCAAAAGAACCTATGCACCCCAATGTTCACAGCAGCACAATTAATAATAGCCAAGTGTTGGAAGCAGCCTAGGTGCCCATCAATAAATGAATGGATCAAAAACTGTGTTACATATACACAATGGAATTCTATGCAGCAGAAAGGAAGAAGGAGTTTCTACCCTTTGCAACAGCATGTATGGAAATGGAAAGCATTATATTAAAGGAAATAAGCCAGGCAGTGAAAGACACATACCATATGATCTTACTTTTAACAGGAACCTAAACAACAAAACAAACAAACAAGCAAAATATAACCAAAGACACTGAAATAGAAAGCAGGCTGACAGTGACCAGAGAGGAGAGGGGAAGGAATTTCAGGGGAAGAGTGGAAGGGTTTGCAGGAACAAGTATAAAGGACAAAAACTAGGATGGGTAGAAATGGGAGGTGGGGGGGGTGGGATGGGTGGGCGGGCTAGGATGGGAGTAAAAGATGGAAAACTGTAATTGAACAACAATTAAAATAAAATAACCAAATTCTATGGAGTTCATATATCTCTAAAGTCATGTATGTTATATGTGGATAACAATTCCAATTTATTGTGATATACAAATTCTGAATTTAATGTGCCAAGTAAAATATTTCACTAATATTTACTATCTTTAGTTTTTGTCCTTTTCCTTGGGATTATTATGTCTTCTCTTTTCAAAGTTCTCAAGTTGAATACTTCATAATTTAAATTGTGAATTTTTTGTTATATTCTAATGTGAACTCTTGGGACTACAATTTTCTAAGTTCCAATTAAACTTTTTATCAAAACAAGTGTTGACATATGGCATTTTCATTATCATTTATTTCTTAATATTTTCTAGTGCTCAGTGTGGGTTTACCTGTGAAGAGGGGAGTATAGCTCCAGATTAAAAGAGAGAAGCAAAGAGGAACCACAGTAGACTAGCATCAACATCTAATGAGAAGGATGTTGACAGGAGAGCTCCTGATAGGAGAAGACCAGGAGAGCTCCTGAAAAAGCTGACTCAGGAGAAAAAGCAGAAGGAATATTGCATCACAGAGGTCCAGGAGAGAGGAACCAGTTTGTGGGGAAGGGTGCTCAGCAGGGCTCATTTTCTCCTTTGTCTCTATTTCCATGTGCTCTTTTCCCCCCACTGTCACCTTCATGAGTACCACCTGCCTTATGCAAGTGTATGTTTTCAAGGCTTCCCTTTCACCCATAAATTTTCCATGACCCTAACAACCCTTGTGATACTATTGCATCAACCTCTCCATTCAGTGTGCACTTCTAAGTGAAAACTACTGTACTCAAGGAACATGGACTCAAATACTTTAGGAACAGCCATATATATATTTAGGTATGTGTAAATAGATACATAAATAGATAAATCAGTAGCATATAAAGTAATACAGAGTGATGGAGATTAAAGAATGAGAGAGAACTTGCCTTTCTGAAGGTATTCAAATGAAATTTTGTGGAATACATAACAGTTAAAAACATATTATATGATTTTCACTGAAAATATACAGAATCAGTGAAATTATACAAGATCTCACAGTTTGAATTTCCTACTTTACTTTCCAACTTTGCTTTGTATCTTCTAAACCACTTTTTAGTTAAATTTATTGGGGTGACATTGGTTCATAGAGTCATATAGGTTTCAAGTGTATATTATAGTACATGATTAGTATATTGCATTGTGCAAGGTCAAATAATCTTCTATCACCATATATTTGGACCCCTTTACCCTTTACTACCCCCAATTCCCTCCCCTCTGTATGCACCTATGAGTTTCAGTTTTGTATCCCACATAGGAGTGAAATCATGGTTCTTAGCTTTTTCTGACTGACTTACTTCATTTAGCATAATATTCTCAAGGTTCATCCATGTTGTTGCAGAACATCAGTATTTTGTTTTTTTCTTATGGTTGAGTAGCATTCTATAGTATATACATAGCACATCTTCTTTAGCTATTCCTCTACCAAAGGACACTTTAGCTGTCTCCATATCTTGGCCACTGTGAATAACGCTGCAATGTTTCAAATGTAGTGATATATTAAAAAAATACTGCATCATGATTAAGTGGAGTTCATTCCAGGGCCACTCCATTTTTTATCCTTTTCTCTATCTAAATGTTAATTGAGATAGCTAGCTCATTAATCATGACAAATTAAAATGTTTTTCTCCATTACGATTTACATTTCACTTGGCTTCTCTTAGAAAGCAAGAGAAAGAGATAGAAACTATCTTATCTTTAGCCTTCAGAATCTCCAGTTACCCCACTAAATATCCATTCCTGGTGCCCTACCCCATACCCAATCTGGTCTGAGTTTAGAAAACAATTGCTTATATATCAGAAGGTTCTTGGCTTGGGTGTTTCTGTGCCATTCAAATAATTCCACATACTCACTTGTTTATGTCATGGATTGCAAGACCTATCTCTTCTGTAAGTGTCTGTTCATAAGGTCAGTGCTGTTGGAGGAATCATCTAACCAGTAATTCTGTGGTGGTGATGCAGAAGATAACAAGAGGCAGTCAGCAGGACTTGCATACTGAAGGAACCAGAGGAGAAAACACTGGGCTTACAAAACTCATCTGCCTCTGGACTGCTGCAGAGAGGACAATGCACGTGGGTACGTACACCTGGTTCCAACCCCACACCTCCAAGCACTGCTGCATATTTCACTGGAGTGGTAAGGAGGGAAACTCTTGGGGGAGTTGACTGGGTCTCCAGCTGCAGTGACCACTCAAGTAGCTCATTTCACACTCATAGCATGTCACCCATCAGACCCAATTACCACATGTGTCATAAGATTGCTTTCTCTCTGGGCTGCTTTGTACTTCCCCTTCAGTTCATTTTTCACTTCGTGCAGTAAACCCCAGCCTTGTAAAATAACTATGGACCCTTTCTCTTTTAAATCTTTTACTTTAAAGTTTTCCTATAGGTTGGAAACCCTGTTAGGGTTGATTTTGCTTAGCAGAATGTCCTATGGCCTTCATTCCACAGACATCATTAACTAAGTTCACTTGCCTCATTCAGTCCTTTCTTTCCTGCTCAGTGTGACCCTCTTCCCCTACATTTGTCTCATCTACACCCCTACCTCTCTCCTTCAGATCCTTGAAGCTTCCCTGGATCCCAGGATAATGGAATGATGCCTCTATCCAAGCATCATATTTCCAGGAAGGAGAAGAAAGATGTGTCTCTACTCTCTGTCTCTCCCTGACAATGGGGAGGTGTGATGGTGTTATGGGGGACACAGTCCCTTTAGAGGCTATATCTGGAGAGAAGAGCATAAACCTCATTGAAGGAACAGTCTTCTGTATTAGAGCAACCAGATGTATTCATGTCCAGAGAGTTTTCATAACACTGTTATTTCTTAGAGGAATGTGAGCTTGTAATTGACAACTGAAAAGAATGGTAGACAATTATGTTTTATCCAGCATTTTTAAATGTGATGTTGCCTGTTGTAAAAGAATACAGCAAATACTTGAATGCTTTGTTCAATTTTCATTTTTAGACCTAATATTTTAGTTTCAAATACAATAATTTCTTTTAAATATCATGCCACATTCTGTTAGTTGATTTAAAAAAAAACAGGAAGCTGATTGTTTTTGCAACCTATTCATGTGCCCCATGTAATAAAAAAGTAACATTTAGTTATAGGCCATTCATAGTTTATTCCTAGATTTCAGTTGATTGACAGCTTTTTAATGAACCGATTCATTTTTGCCATTTTTCAGAGGCAGAGGCGAGACTAACAATTAAACACAATGCCAAGCTCTAAAAATTCACCAGGAACTCACACATTTAAAAATGTTACTTAAATCTTTATCTGGAACATTATTGAATATGGCCCATCTAGCTGAGTCACTTGACAAGTATAATAAAAAATGCCTGATTTATTTTTATTAAAAAATTACAGTTTGTTTTACAAAGGTAAAATCCATCTTGATATGTATTCATAGCTAAACATATGACAAGGGTGACTTCAAGTAGCATAGACACTTTGGTCAGTGCATGGCCAGCAAGAAAAATCTGGGATGGGTCCTCTCTGATGGGAGCACAGGCACCACTGAGAGACAAATTCTTTGTTTATAGAGTATTAATATATATTTATAATCAACTCATATTTTGATACATTAAAAACTTCTGAAATGCAAGTCAGAAAATATGACAAAATTTTTCAACAGAAACTAAATTGTACTGACATATTTCAAATGTAATACTTTGTACAATGTCATGGTTCAGATTTTACATTTCTAAACACTGTAACTCATTTTTCTTAAAAATTAAGTTTAGCAAAGTACAGTAAGTTCTGTAGGGAGAAAGCTGGTGTGTTGAAAACAACTTTGAGAATTTAATTTTTATGTGGAAGGGAGGTTTCTGTCCCTTGTACTTTTCCTTTTGTTAGAAATATTTTCTATACAGGTATAGACGTGGTAATGGAGGCCAGGCACCCTGCCAAGGAGTGTGTGTTTGGTTTGCCAGGTGATTATCTGACATATTTGTCTATAGTACTCTCTACTTCCCTGAAATAATAAAAAAGAGATTTTGTCAAAACATGAAAATACTGCATTGCCTCAAACCCTCATTTATTCAGTAACGACATGTGAGGAATATGCAGGCCCAATGCCTAAGAGACCTTGGCTGTGGGCTGGGTCCAGACTCACTATCACCCATAACATTGGTCTCCATTTTGTTGTCTTTTTGTACAAATGATACCATTTCAAAACAAAGACTTATGCACGTATGGAAATTGTAAAACAGTGTTAATTCTTAAAATTGTTCAAACAAAATAATTTAATGAAATCAGTTCCATAAATTTCAGAAAGTGTTCTAAGTGGGAGAAGATGGAGAAAATGTTCAATGAGGAAATAGTTAAATTGTTTTTTTTAATGAAAAATTTGTGAGGCTAGAGGCAGACATAGCTTCCAGCTTATCCCATGGCACCATTTCTCCACTTTCTTCCCTCTTTCTGACTGATGTTTTTTTTTGTTTCTTTGTTTGTTTAGTGATATGAACTTTATTTTGACATAATCTTAAATGCAATTAAGTAATGTGAACCTTCTGGATAAGCACAAGCAATTGCCATGGAGTCTACTGAGCATGTTTGAATGGTATGCATTCTTTGAAAATTTTTATTGAACTAATAGAATATATTTAAGGTCAATCATTATAGCCAATTTTTAAATGAACTTTATCTTGGGAAATAATTACCCATGAGCATCTCACATTTCTGCATGGTCTGAATCTTCTCTTGAGATACTGCAGAACATCAAATACACAGACCTCCCAGAAGCGGGAGGGAAGGAGGGAGGCAGGATGGGAGAGCATACACTTTTCTGTCTCTTCTTACAAGGACACTATGCCATTCATGTGGGGGTGTCCACCCTTATTACCTAAGCACTTCCCAAAGGTCTGCCTCCTAATCCACCACATTGGGGACTAGGATTTGGGCAGGTGAATTTGGGGTGGGGCACAAACACTCAGTGTATAACAAGGTATATAAAATCACAAAACATATGACTCAGAAACAAAGATGGTTTATTACTCACAACAAAAGCCAGAGTTCCCTGAGTCCCAGTCCTCACAGGTGATGTACTGAAAGTTGACTTATACCTGTATATGTAGCAGAGTAGATTAAAGGGGAGAAACCCAGAATTAGGAAATGGATGATACATAAAGCTGTGGGTGAACTGCTCATCCTCTTTACTGGAGAGAGATCTCTTTCCTCCAGAATGTAAGTATATCTTCTGGGAGGTCCTTGTCTGCTATCCTGGATCATCTCAAAAGAGGGTGACAACTTTGACCTTACTGTCCTGCAGTTTGTGTTCTTATACTAAAAAACAAACAACAGAACAAAACTATGTTAAGTTGATTATAAATGGGTTTGCCTAGAATATCCATGCAGGAATATGAGATGTTGATGAGTAATTATTTCCCAACATACAGTTGACAAAACAGTTGGCTATAATGATTGACCTGAAGTATGTTCAGTTAGTTCAATAAAAATTTCCAGAATACATACAATTTAAATAGAGAGTCCAACCGAAGTAATGCCTGCTTGAGTGTGATTGGTAGGGTAATAATATGGGTATAATAATTTATACTTTTAATTTGAACATTTCACCTAAAATGTCATATGGTGTGCTTGACTATGATATTGGTATGTTACAGAATTACATGCTTATGATTTTGTAATAAAAGTTTTCATAATAAAAAAGGAGTGTTATTTGTGCCAGACCCTGTATATTCAATTGACTCGAGGGTAATTGTTTGTGCTTCATATCCAGAAACTTCACATTACTTAATTACATTTGCAAATGTTTCAAAATGAAGTTCAGATCACTAAAAAAACCCAACAAAATCCAGCTGAGCTTACATCTGAGATGGATACGTTTCATATTTAAATAAGATTCCTATTCAGAAGAGTACAGAATTATCAATATTTCACCCCCTTCCGAAATGGTTCCAGTTAGTATCTGAAGTGCCTGTTGAGGCATTAAACTCAGTCTCCTCTCTGACTGTTAATAATATAATATAATATAAAAACATTGAAGAATTCCTTTGGGGGTTGTAGCTTCTTCTTATACACATGACAGAATTCAATCAGCTACTCCTTCTGCTGATTGGCTCTCCATAGCTGTCTGGTGCTGGGTGCTCACAGAAAATGATGGGTCATGTCTATGAGTGGGAAGTACACAGACCAGTGTGACTGAGCTGTTCTGTGTGGGCCTTCGTGTGACACTGTGTTCTAATTCCTGTACAGTTTGGCTCTGTCCTACTGATTCATTGTAAAGGCACTAGATATTATCGGTTAATCAGCTTAGGTGTAATTACTGATGACCTCATAGCCAGTAGTCAAGTGGACAAGTCCTTTATTGGAAGGGATGCACTTGGACAAAGCATTGTCAGGTGAGAGATAGACATGCACATGAGCATCTATCTCATGGAAGGTGGGCAGGTGATATGACTGACAGCACTCCCTCCCCAACTCTGAAACTAGGGGAGAAGCATGTCAGACCTTACAGAGAAGACTTTATTTAAAGAATTCATTAGCCAGGTATTTATGGTGCCTCTTAAGAAAGGGATGTAGAATTATGCAGGTATACCAGGACTACCTAGCAGATGCTCTGAGAATGTGCACATGGAACTTATTGGAAAAGCCTGGTGCTGGGGGACCAAAGTGAGAGCAGCACCTGTTTTGTACAGAGAACATGTCACTCTCAGAGGAGAGCTGCAGCCCAGGTTGCTCTAATGACCCTGAGGACAGGAAGAAGATTCTGAGTGGGGCCTCTGGCTCCAAGCACATGATCAGGTCATTCCAGGAATTTCAAGTCTGTGCAGATGGCCTCTCTTCAGGACAGAAAGAAATATTTTTATTTGTCTTTAACTCAGGGGCTATTAGGCCCTACAACTGCCTATCTAAAGGAAAAGAGGAAGCTTCAGCCTTCTCCTGAGCTGGATAGAGACTTTATCAAAATACCGAAGAATATAGCCAAGAGGAAAGAACAGTGAGCTGTCACATACCAAGTGATGGAACTGGATGGAACCTTTTAAATCTTCAGATATTGGAACAAAGTCAGGGTGAGAGATTTGTAGGGTAAATTATCCTTAAAATCCTATGTGATGTTAATGAGAGGATTTTAATTGATGGAGATATATACAATGGGGTGAGAACAAGCAGGCTACTATTTTTCCAAATCAAACCAAGATGGTATCAATTTAGAAAATTATTCATTGAATGTGATCAATGAACATTGTCAAACTGGATAATTCAGCTTAAAGAAATAAAGCAGCCAAAATATGAATGACCAAATAATGTTACGTAATTAGCAAATAAGTTGAAAATTTGTTCCTATGTCACCTTATTGCACATTGCTTAGACACAGCTAGTGCCCAAATCATAGTCAGCAGTGGTGTTTGCCACCATTTGGACACCTTCTGCATCTTGCCCTGGGCTCGGGGGTCAGGCAGGACTAAGTATTGGGACCACTGGACAAGTTCTTGGATCCTTAATTTATGATTTCCCAGTGTGGCTGAGCACAGCAGCTGAGTGGAGGTCAGCCTTAGCTTTGGGATTCTGCACTGCTTTCTTTAAAACTGTTTTTCTAAAAGTACAGTCACATTGTCTCCATGTGGGAAGTCTCATATACAGTTGTACAAATGAAATAAAACATTTTGGAACTCTGTGATATTAAAATCCCTGAGTCATATTAGAAGTGACACATGATTGTGTTTGTTGTTAGAGATACAATTCCTTGTGAGTTAGATTGGATTTGATTTATGGCTGATTGGACTCTGTTTTATGACTGATTGATTTGCTTCTCATGCTGGTAATCAAATAAGTCAATCCCTGAGTCTCCATTACTGAATGCCCCATCAGCCATAAACAGGGATAAAATGCCAATGATCAAAGTCAGAGGTCTACCTTATTACTGCCAACCGACAGCCATACTCTCAGCCATTAAAGATATTGAAGTATCTTAGAAATAAATGCTCAGTATATTTTTCAGCTTGGAGACACATACTGCCCTCTAGTTAAGTTGGTTAATTCCTGGAAAACACATTTATTGGAAGATATAAATAAATATCCTCTGTCTTTCTGTAACTGACCATTAGTCAGGCACATCATGAATCACCAGACTGGCTCAGCAGTGCCTCTACCTTTGTCCAGACCCAGGAAAGGTTATGGAAATCATTTCTTCCATCTCTCTCCTGTGTTTTCCCCCATTCTCCATCTGTTTTCTGTGCTCTTCTAATTTACCATTTATTCTCAGTTTAGAAAACTTCCAAACAATGTGAATTTGTTTGCTTATTAAATCTGTTCAGTATAGTATATATAACAAAAAATGTGAAAAAATGGGCCTGTGGAATATTTATGTTTTTGGTAAAACTGTTTCTAACTGCAATTATTTGAGGGAAGGTAAATGAAAAGTAATTATATATTAGTATTTTTTCTAAAGCATATGGATTCATATTCTTTTTTCAATTTTATTTTATTAAATTTATCACTGTGACATTACTCATAGGGTCATGTAGATTTCAAGTACACATTACTATAACATATGATCTGTATATTAACCTTGTGTACACACCACACAAAGTCAAGTCATCTTCTGTCACCATATACTTGGCCCCCTTTTCCTTTTCCTATCCCCCAACCCCTTCCCTTTGGTAACCACCATGCTGTTGTCTGTGTCTTTGAGTTTTAGTTTTATAGCCCACATATGAGTGAAATCATATGGTTCTTTGCTCTTTTCTGACTGGCTTATTTCACATAGCATGATATTCTCTACATTTATCCATCTTGTTACAGATGGCAGAATTTCAGCTTTTCTTATGGCTGAGTTGTATTCCATTGTATGTATCTACCACATCTTCTATATCCAGTCCTCTGTTGAAGGGCACTTTGGATATCTCCATGTCTTGGCCACTGTGAATAATGCTGTAATGAATGCAGGGGAGAATATATCTTTGCAAATGAATATTTTTGAGTTTTTCAGGTAAATACCCAAAAGAGGAATTGCTGGGGCCATATGGTAACTCTATTCTTATTTTTTTGAAGAAGTGTCACACTGTTTTCCATAGTTGTTGTACCAGTTTACTTTTGCACCAGCAGTGAATGAGGATTCCCTTTTCTCTGCAACCTCTCCAACACAACAAATTGGTTCATTTGTTTGGTGTTGAATTATATGAGTTTTTTATATATTTTGGATTTAACCCTTTGTCAGAGCTGTCATTAGCAAATGTCATCTCCCATTCAGTTGATTGATGTTTTATTTTGTTGTCTGTTTATTTTGCTATTCAGAAGCTTTTTTAGGTTGAGATAGCCATATTCACTTATCTTTGCCTTTGCTTTCCTTGCCTTTGGGATCAAATTCATAAAATGTTCTTTTGACCAAGGTCTGTAAGTTTAGTATGTATGTTTTCTTCTATGTACTTTAGTATTTCAGATCTTATATTTAGGCCTGTGATCCATTTTGAATTAGTTCTTGTACAAGAGAAAAAACTGTCATCTAGTTTCATTTGTTTTTGCATGTGGTTTCCTAATTTTTCCAGCACCATAATGAAGAGGCTTTCTTTTCTCCATTGTGTGTTTTTGGTTTCTTTGTGTAAAATTATTTGCCCATGTAGTTTTATTCCTGGGCTCTCAGTTTTGTTCCATTGGTCTGTCTGTTTTTCTGCTAATATCATGCTGTTTTGATTATTTGTAGCTCTGTAGTATAATTTGAAGTCAGACAGTGTGATATATCTAGCTTTGTTCTTTTTTCTCAGGATTGCTTTGGCTATTCAGGGTCTTTTGTGATTCCATAAAAACCTAACAAATTCTTTGCTTTATTTTTTAACAAGATGACATTAGGATTTTGATAAGGATTGCATTTAATCTGTATATTGTTTTGGGTAATATTGTCATTTTAATAGAATCACATTCTTTTGAATCATTCTGTATTGTATAAGTAGAACTAAGTTGGAAAACAAGCTGACACAGAAGTGAAGCAGTATCTGGAAAGAGGACATTGTTCAGGGTGACATTTAGTTGTGGTCCCTCTTTCTAAGGCCTGACTCTTAGATTTGAGAATTTGACTGAATTATGTGGCAGACACCAACAAGATATTTGCAATTAGAAGCAAAGGTTTCTACTGACCATAATAAATCCTTCTCTTACAAAGACCTCCTTGGGCATAGTATCTAACAACTTAGAAAACCACATTTGAAATCACACAGGTCAAGTGTTTAAACAAAATTAGGCAGACTATGGGAAAAGCCCAGGAAACCGCACACTTCTCCATGGAGAAGGCCTCCCTGCACACTTGCATTCCCACAGTGAGATGTGTCACTGTTTTTTCTAGATGGGATCAAGGAGGGAACAGGCAAGGAATCTCAAAACACAAAATGGGAAATATTTTATTTTTTAGATTTTATTTAATTATTTTTAGAGATGGGAAAGGGATGGGGAAAGAGAGGGAGAGAAACATCAATGTGTTGGAGAAACATTGGCTGCCTCTCACACACCCTTAACTGGGGACCTGGCCTGCAACACAGGCATGTGCCCTGATCCAGAACTGAATAGGCAACCTTTTGATCCACAGGCCAGCACTCAGTCAACTGAGCCACATCAGCCAGGGCAAAATTGGAAATTCTTAAAAGAAAATTTCTGTTATCCAGCTTTATTTGTTATGCGCTCCATGCATACTGTGAAAATGTGTTTACATTGTTACATCAGAGATATTACTATGTTACAGATTAGGTTGCAGATTTCTTTGGTTAAGTAATTTTGTTCACCTGATTTTAGTAAAAATTTTAAAGTTCTTATTGGCATGCAGATGTACAAATATTACTCTATATGTTCATTTTTCAGTTGCTTAGATGTCGCTATTTATATATTCTTTGCTTCTTTCATTATTCTCTAAAGGTAACTTCAATTAAAATTTCTAGGATTGTGTACCCATGACTAAATTAATACAATGGCTAGAAATTTGTAATTAGCATAATAAAACATAAATTTAAGTTGGACTGCATCATGCTTATATTCAGCTTTGTAGAATTTATTCTAGATTATATAGATTTGTTCCAAATAGATAAAAATTTCCATTATGATTATGCTTTTAGTACTCTTTTGCACAGTAAGTCTTCTTATGTAACACAAGTATAAGCTCTTACTAGTACTGGGTTAGTTCTTGCAAATTCTAAACAAAGGCAGGGTAGATTAGTAAGATTTAAAGGTACCATTCTTAATTTCTCTAACAAACATGACTGCTTTGAGTTTTATCAATTTGCCTGTGCATATCTTGGCTAAATAACGTGGAAAAGGATAAAAGTTGAAGAGCTATTATGAAATTTGTTGGCAACAGTGGATCGATGGGATCTGGTAGAAAAACTGATCTGTGTCAGAATAGCGGTGCAAGCTAAAGTAAGGAAAGATAAGGGAAAAACACAGGACTGTCTCAGGATGGGCTAAGAGAAGACATTACATGATCATTTACAATGTATAAATAAATGGTGGAGGAAAAAATTATTTGGAAAATTGGTAGGATAATTGCTTAATATATGTTTATAACTTTTTATGAAATTAGATGGTAAATCAAGTAATATATTGATTACTATATTGAGGTTAAAATATGGAGGGAATTTTCCAGAGCACTTAAATGTATTAAAATTCTATTTCCTTAAGGGTAATGAACATATTCCAAAAGAAAATGGTTGTTGATGATAGGAAAATACTTCAAAGAACTTTATGACTCCCAGTTAGGTCATTATAAATTAAATAAAATATGTATATCAGGAAGTTTACTAAATTACACATTGAATGATACTGATTTCTTAAAATCTTTTCAGTACAACTAAGCACTAAGTTAGAGATATTGACAAATGGAGGTGGTTTAGACCCCACCAGGACAAGGGTGAGCTCATTGCAGACTGGTAGGTAAACATTTCAGAAAAGGGAACACATGGCCACTGACTGATTACTGAGTCTATGATGAATTTTTAAAAACCTTGAAATATCCTATTTGGATGATTTTGTATCTTTTTCTTTTAACTTTATTTATTTATCTTTAGAGGGGAAGGAAAGAAAAGAAGGAGAGAAGTATCGATGTATGGTTGCCTCTGGTGCATCCCTTGCTGGGAAGTGGCCTGCAACCCAGGCATGTGGCCTTACTGGGAATCAAACTGCGGTTGTTTGGTTCGCAAGCCCACGCTCAATCCACTGAGCTACACCAGCCAGAGCTGTTGTATATTATATTTATACTGTAATAACCAACAAAATCATGAGATAAATAAAAATAGAGTGACTCAGGTGACATCATCAGGTCTAATTTAATTTTTGGAAGAGAACGGGAACTCTTAAGCAGAAGTCAGTGAACTTCCATCCCAAACACAGGCAGTCCCAGGAGGACAAGTTCCAAAATATCATTGCCAACATCACCATCTGTGAGTTGATTAAACCTCAGTCCAGATACCAGTTGCTTTCTTCCTTCTGGTTTGATAGTTACTCAGTATTGACTCTATTTTGTAATATCCATTTTTTTCCTGTACATCTGAATTTCAACTCCCCACATCTTATGAGATATACCTGATTTTGATATTCTGTCAATCAAATTTTTGAAAATTTGTGTCAAATATAGCACTATTTCTAACAATATTAAATATTTTTTTGTCTTCTTAAAAATCAGCGTGGAAGATGGAGGCATAGGTGGAAACACTGTACCTCCTTGCACAACCAAGATTAAGGACAACAAATATTTATAAAAATTAATACAACCAGAACACAGAAAATTGAACTACAGAAGTCCAACAACCATTCAACTAGACCGGTAAGAAGGACAGAATCCTCAGAAAGGGAATGCGCAGGAAAAGGCTGTGGCTGGCAGAACCGGGAGCACCAGGGAGCATAGGTGGCATGGAGCTTGCAGACCGCAGATGCGGTTGGCTGACTGCAGACACACATTTGCACACAGATAAACTAGGCAAGAGCAGGCAGTGAGATGGACTGCACATCCCAGGGCCCCAGTGATGGGAAATAAAGCCTAAAAACACCAATTGGAAAGGTGCCAGGAGAGACTCCCCACTTCACTGGAGAGATTGTTGGGGAGACCTGCAGGGTCCTAAAGCATCACAGGCCCACCCACTTGGGAACCAGTGCCAGGGGTGCCCAGTTTGCTTATGAGAGGCAGCAAAGGGGACACAAATCCAAGAGAGCATGGAACAGGCACTATTGTTCCCTCTCTGACCCCATCCCCAAAGACAGCATCACAACCCAGCAACTAGGTTGCTCTGCCCTGGTAAACACCTAAGGCTCCACTACCCGTACATAACAGGTGCCACCTGACCAAAAATAACTCAAACAGAACAGCTCAAAGACCCAGAGCCAATACTTTTAAGTCACCAAGAGATAGCCAACCTATCATATGCACAGTTCAAAACACTGGTGATCAGGATGCTTACAGAATTGGTTGATTTTGGTCGCATATTAGATAAACACATGAAGGCGATGCTAAGTGAAATGAAGGAAAATGTATAGGGAACCAATATTGATGGGAAGAAAATGGACTCAAATCAATGGAGTGAACCACAAGGAAGAAAGAAACAACCAAACAGAAAAGAATGAAGAAACAAGAATTCAAAAAAATGAGGAGAGGGTTAGGAACCTCCAGGACATCTTTAAACATTCCAACATCTGCATTATAGGGGTACCAGAAGGGGAAGAGGAAGAGTAACAAGTGGAAAACTTATTTGAATGAATAGTAAAGGAGAACTTCTCCAATCTGACAAAGGAAATAGACTTCCAGGAAGTCCAAGAAGCTCAGAGGGTCCCAAAGAAGATGCATCCAAGGAGGAATACACCAAGG